>CAMPDV010001917.1:0-85773 GCA_946699065.1 Loxodes magnus | reverse complement strand
AATGATAATAATTTTAATTGAACTATTGTGAACGAATAATAATTATACAAGCAAATTAGCTACTTTTTTAATACTAGACTACTTTGCTAGTCAAATTTAGCAATTTTATAAAGAAAAAAGATATATCTATATTAATAATTAAGCGTTTTTATTTTGAGTTAAGTCTAAATCGTATTTATTTTCTAAATTTAGACTTCACTTTTAACTTAAAAATTACTCTAGGCAATGATATAACTAAAAATCATATTTATGTAAATAAAGTATATCAATGGATAAAGCTAGATTTAGTTTTTTTATAGCTGTGAGCATTTATAATAAGTTTCCACCTATTATGTTTAATTATTTTCCATTTAATATGATGTCACAACTGAGGAAATTTCTTTCTGAAATAGACAATGACTTGGAGTAAGGCATATCATTTATTTTAATAGTTGAAAAAAAATTCTTAATTTCGTTTTATAACTAAAATAGAATTAAAATTAATGCTTATCTAATCATTAGTATCATTATAAATACTAAAGATAACAGAATGAGAGATAGATGAGCAAAGAAAGTATGCAAATTTAATTATATCTTGTAATAGCCAATCAAATTTAAGTAAAATTAGAACTAAAATATCTTCTAATTAATATAAAATAAGTCAAAACCAAAATGCGTCTTTATGTTTATTGTATAAAATAAAGAAAATAAGGTTTTCGGATTAAATTGTTTACTTAAGTAGATTTCGTTCCCTATTTCTTTAATTTAAACAAATGAAAATTATTCTGCGAATTAATAACCTAAGTAATTTAGCCATTATATAGCTCTACAGGGTTAGATTATTAATATAATACATTTTATAAACACTCTTGCAATAAAATACTATAAAGATTTATTTCTTATATATATTTATTTCTTGATTAAGAAATTGCTATTAGTTTTGAATGGATAAAATGATAAGAGTATAAGTTTAAATTGATAGACCAAATTTAAGTTTCCAAAAAGAAAGGTAAATTGACTAGCATTTTTCAAATTAATTTAATACTCCTTAAGATATCCAATTCTCAAATAATTTTTAAATCTCATAAAAACAAAATTAATGAAAGAAAGAAATAAATCATATAAATAAAATTAGCTAGGAACTTAAGTTTTAAAACCAGATAAGGTATTATAAACTAGTTTGCTATTTATTTGTATAATAGAGAGATATTTATTCTCCTTTAAATTCACTAAATAAAGATAAATCCTATTGAATCTTTTCTTTTGTCAATCTAAATTTTTTAAATCTTGCGGAACAAATACATTACAGGATTTTCATCTCGCATAAACCTCATTTAGAACGCTTTTAAAATATATGATCTAAGAGTATAATAGAATTTTGCTTTATTTAGACTTCTATTACTCAAAGTAAAAATTTTCATCAATAGCCAAAATACCAAAAATAAATAAAATTAATACTAGCAAGAATTATATCTACTAATATTCAATAATCAGCTACTTTTGATTTATATCTTTATCAAAAATTTGACTAAATAGTTTATGAAGAGTCAATATAGATATTTTTAGACAAGTTTAAAAGCTAAAATCAAATATCTAAGTATAGAATTAATAAAAGCAAAATATTAATTTTTTGCTTAATTTTATCTATTTTTATTACTATGATTCTATCTTAATAAACTAAGGATTTTAACTTAAAGTGAAAAGGGTTTATTATTAGTTTAAAAAGGATAATTTAATAGGTATCTATTTTAATGTTAATTATTTAAAATTTAAGCTTAAATAATTTGAAAGATTAAAGAAGGTAATAAATACCTCCAATTTATGAAATGTTAAATACATTATATAAAATAAATATATGAAATAGCAGAAATTGTATGCTGGAAAAGTCTTATACTAAATGTAAGTTGGGCTAGCTAAGTGAGTTTATATTCTGGTAAACCTCAAACCTTAATTTAGGAAATATTTTCCTTATTATTTTTTTATTGATAGATTTAGGATAAATTACGAAGAAAAAATGTTTATCTATCTTTAGTGTTTTTTTGATTTTAAGTTATTCCTTTAATGAAACATGTTCTTTCGTGATTTTTATTAAGTATCAAAGAAAAAGAAAACTAATTTTAAGTTTTCTTGGCTATTAAGCTTTTAAGTAGATGTATAGAAATATCTTTTGGCTTATTATTTATTTGTCTGTGCTATTTTAGCACAAATAAAGAGAATCTGAAGCATATTATGTTTCTTTATCTCCCATTTGTGCTTAATACTTAGTTCTGTCATCTAAAATGTGAAATCTTAAGCTCTTGTTCAACTACCTATATATCTACAACTAAAGAACAAATGGTAAATAAATATTTTTAAGCAGTTTAGTTAACTATCAATCATAGATAGAAGAAATACATAATCATATAATAATGATAAGTTATGGTTTATAGCTAGTTAATCTAAATAGAGTTACTTATATATATGGATTTAAAATATATAGCAAGAGTATAATATATATCATCATATCTCTTAACTTTAAAAGCTGCTTATTAATATAAAATAACTACATTTTATAGTATGTATGCTTTTAGCTAAAAATCCTAGTAATATAAGGATATTAATAAGGATATTTAATATGGTATTTGCCTATTTGTATTAAATCAGTTGCTTGCTAGTGATTTATATGACTATATTATAAGGTAATTTCTAAATAAACTAGATAAGAAATTAGTATGTTCTATTGCCTGTGCACACTTAAAGTATTATATTAATAAACAGTTTAAGAAATCTAGTTATTCTAACTTAAGTTAAGATTATATCAGCTTTTTAGCAAATTACTAGCAAATACAAAATATATAGAGTATATCTATTTTATGCATAGTATTTAAATTATACCTATTTCAAACTTAGAATATTCATATTTTAACTAGAAGTGCTAAATTATAGAGTCTTAATGAAAGGTAAAAGCCTGTACAGTGAAGTAAGGAAATTATATACCTTATTTGAATTTAAAGGAATGATTTATGGAATTATCTTTTAAGGAAATTGAAGAGTAATAAAGAATAGGGAAGGAAAAAAGAAAATTTCTAAATTTTCAGACTTAACTTTTATCGAAATGTTTTAATGCTTTCAGAATAAGCTCAAACTCAGTAAATTAGGGGAATGTTAATTAGTTCAGTGAGTTTTAATTCAAATAATAAAAGTTCTTAGAGAACTAATCACAAAACAGAACGAAAGGATTTTTTATTCTCAGATTGAAACAGCGAAGCAAACATTAAATTTATTTAGCGGATTGAAAAATTATAATAAGAAGCTATTGATTAAAAATAAGCTGGACAATAAATGAAAAAGTGTATAATAAGCATATTTAATTTTAAATTTGAATAAGCTTTGAAACTAATAATTATAATATCAATTAAACTAGCTTCATTATACAAATGTTTATAGAGGATAGCAGAAAGATTTGAAAATCAGAAAATTCCTTTCTTATAAAAGTAGAAATTCCATCAACCTGAAGCTAGAAAGTGTAATTTTTATCTTTCATTTAGGTTTTAGCTAAAATTTAAGACATATTGCTAGAATTTTAGAAGATAGATGCTTTAGATTCTTTGCTAATTAAAGAGATTATGAATTGTTCTTGAAGAAACAGATTCGTTTTTATTATAAAAACTGTCTGAATAATAATGAAATTTTCATAAAGTGGATTAACATACCTTGAAAATATAAAGATCCCTAAAATTAATTCAAGCCCAAAAAAAGAAAATTCTTCAATTAAGCTTTAATGAAAGCTAATTCATTAATTAATCTAAATTAAATTACTAACTATAATTATCATCTTAGAAGCAGGAAAAAATAGTAGGTTTGATATCTATTTATATCATATAAACTGGTAAAATAGCTTAGAATATAAGAAAATAAGCTTAATATTAAAGTTTAAAGATCATACACAAAATATGAGATATTTAAAAAGCTTGCTTTGAAATTTTTATCTTAAGCTTTTAAAACAAATTTCATTAAGAGAGCTAAACTAAAAATGAAATGGCTATGAATTTTAATAAGTCAGAGATACAAAAAAACCAATATTTATTTTAGAAAAATAAACTAGTAAAAGCAACTTAATATTCAAGTGATAAGTCATTATTAATATTAAATGAATAAAAAATTGCGAAGCTATTTAAAAAATGTATAGCATCAAGCACAATTTAATTAGAATTATTTACTTAAAGTTTTATATATTTTAGGAATATAAAAAAAGGGATTGATAGTATTAGTATCTACTAATTATAAAAAATAATTGTAAAGAAATTTAGTAAAAAGAAAAACGAAATAAGCTATTTAAGCTGTGGAGGAGGGAATACTTTGCATACATTTGCTCTATTTATAAATAAGGATATAATGCGAAATAATTATTTTATCGCATTTTTTATTTTAAAGCTTTATTAATTTTTTATTAAAGGATTTAGTTTTGCGATATAGAAGCTTAAGTAGTAAAAACGATTATTTGCTTAAAATCTTTTACATATTCTCGATTGAATAAAATATAGTCATTTACATCATGGTTTTACTATTTAATTATTATGATTCATATTTTCTTATGCCTTTTATTTAGATCTTTTAATATCCTCTTTACCTTTCCTTTCCTTTCCTTTAAAAAAGATAAACTCTTCATAAATTTTAATTTTATTCTTAGTATAAATGATTATTGACTGCCATAATAATTTTAAAATTATCCATTAAACTTTTTCCTCTAATATATCTCTACGTATTCACTTATTTATTTTATTTTAATAATTAACTAAAGCAGCTTGTTGTGTAAAAAAGATAAAATAATATCATCAAAAAATTGTTTTCATTGCAGTTTTTCTAGCTGTCTGCATAGTAAACTTATGCAGCTTACGCACTCTAAGCTTCCTTTTTCATTTATAGTTAAAGATCTATGACTCATTACGAATTTCGCTTCTCTTAGTGCTTAATACTATTTAAATTTGAACTTCAACATTTTGATTGTATATGGTTTCAGCTCTTTCTTCAATTTATTCCAATAATTTCTTCCTTTATTCTGAGTCTTTTAAGATATTTTTGCAAAAGTCATTGCTTGCTCTCGACTTCACTCATTATTTGCAACATACTCAAGTACACTGAACCATCTACGCTTTACTTACTTGTCAGTTTTTAGCGTTAAATCTTAATGAAGCTGCTTATTAAGATGTTTAGAAATTTTAGTTCATTTGTTGTAAAAGTTAGAAAGCTTCATCTTATCAATAATGAACTGATCTTCCTCATAGGACCAATCTTCTTCGCTAAGTATCATAGTTAATCTACGAGTAATTATAATTTATGAAATAGGAACGTAATTTAAAGCTATTCTTTATAATTAGCAAATCTATTTAAATATGGGAACTTTAATTTCATCACTCTACTATATATAAGATATTTATAAACATCCTTCAACTATTTAAAGCATGGTTTATTTAAAGCATAATAGCTTATTATATTTATATCTTATATAATTAATTAATTTAACTTGTAATTATACTTATAGTAGCTAATTAATCCTAAGCAATCTCATATTAGCTTAAATAAACCAATCTGATACTCTGAGTTCCTTCTTATAACTAAAAATTATAACTTTTTAAATAAAAAGATAGATAATTAGAATGCTATTATAGTTAGTCTTTAGCACATTCCTATCATTTTTATTTCTTCTTCTCTTTTAATTTTTAAAGGTAAGTATACATCTCTCAGTCTTAAGTTATTACATCGATATCTCTTTCCTTTAGTATTGAAATGCTTATCAATCATTAAATTATATTTAGGTATTAGAGAATAGTAGTACTAAATCATACTTTAATAGAAGGATTATTTACTAAATAATACTAAAATTAATAATTAAAAAGTCTAAACTCCAAATAAGCGATAATTGTTTCAACATTCTTATGAATAAACTGCTAAGAAATTAGATAATAAAGGATATAATTAAATTATTAAAAACTAACCTTCATTGATATACCTATATTTAATAGATAAAAATACCCCAATTTCTTGGCTTAATATAATAAGCAAATATCTAAATAATAATTAAAATCAAGTTATTTAAAAAGAAGTTGACTGCTTAGATTGTTAGCCTTTTATAATAGTGTGATGATATTTTAAAAGATAAAGTTTATTTAGTGCTTAGCTCTTAATTTGGAGTTAGGTTTTATTATTTAAAGCTTTCTTTCTATTTATTCATTTTTTATAGATATGCAGATACTTATTCTTATATAATAGTATAATTTAAAATTATAAGTGATTTTATATTTAAATTTTAGAATGAAAGCACTGTCTTTTTTAATGAGCAGTGATAAATGCCAATTGAACCTATCTTCCTTAAATACTATTTATTGATAATTTTATTTATTTCTCAAATTATCACTATATGCATGTTAGTTTATTATGAAGAACTTGCAACTGGTTTTCAAAGTTAGGTTATAGAGATTTAGCCAGATAATTTAAAAAGTTAATATAAATAATGAAAGTAAAGAGGAACTTTATAGAAGCTATTTATACAAAGATAATTAAAATTTATCTTAACCTAAGTAAAGATAATTCAGAACAAACTAACTAGAAATTATGAAATTTTAATTATTTTAGTCTCTTGTTTAAATTTAAAAGACTAAGCTTTTATTTTTAGAAAGTGGTTATAATTAAAAAGAACATAGAATTAAATAGTTCCTACATGGTTATATATGCTCATTCTATAAAAAATTATAGAAATTAAATAGTATAATTCATAATAGATAACCAATCCTTAAATCATTTAAATCACAGATCTTTCTGCTTCTTATTTCTTTGTATAAGATAAATCTATGATTAGATACATAAATTCAGAACTCCTAAATAAGTACTATAATAAAAAATTGCAAGAACTTATTATAAAGAATGCCATTCTCTTTGCCTTTTAAATTCTAAGTTAAAAAAACTAAAAGAATAAGCAATTTCATAGAAATGGACTTTGCCTGTTAAAATAAATTTAGGTAACAAATAAATTAGCTATTTTCTGTCTTTAATCAGTTAATGGTTTATGCTTAATTTTTAACAATATTAGTGGACAAATTCAATTTGATCGTGTGATAGCAAGAATCTATTCATATTTACTTTTCAGAGGATGTGGGATAATGATATAACAAAAATTTAATTGGCTTTAAACTTTTTTACTCCTTTAATCATAAAAATTAATAAATAAGATAACTTAAAATCTTCTTACTCAAATAAATCAATTTCTTAACTAATAAATCACTAAAGAAAAATAAATTCTAAATTGTTAGTCTAAGCATCGTATTATAATACTTTTATCTCCAATTTTACAACATTTAAGATATTTTTATCTAATTAATTTAGATGAAAAACTAGAAATGTATTAGCTAATAAGAGATAATTAATAAAAGTAAGACAATTAATTATTAAAATAAAAGCTTCTAATGATTGATAAAAAGAGTTGATTTTAGAAATAATAAATAAAAGTTTTAATTAAATTTAAATTAAAGAAGCTTAAATCAATCCAAATAAATGAAATAAATTATAAAATGGGATAATTTATTAAAATAAAATAGATATAAGCTTCTCTAAAATATACTCAGAAGATAGAAGAAGACTCATATTTGAAAAAGATAAATATTAATGAAGATTCTCTAATATATGCCTTTCTTAAAAGTAAAGAACAGAAATAACAATTTATTATGAAAAAAATTTAACTTGGATTTAAGATAAAAGAATTTGGCAAATTGATCTTAAATTTCTTAGTTATAAATAATAAAATTCTCAATCCAAAGATTTTTTAGTATAAGAGAAAAGTCAAATAAATATATGAATAAAATTTTTTTCAATTTACATAGACAAAATTTAATTAATCTTAAATAGAAAGAAGAACCTGGCTATTTGCATTTTTTTAATTTAAATTATTTGGTCTATAAAATGTAAAATTATTATTTTTATTTCAATTTGTTTAATAGCAAAGACATAAATTAATAGTACTAAAATTATAATAATAAACCTTTTAGATGCATATATACCAAACTTCTTTAAATTTTTTTTATTGAGTCATCGTTGGTATTAATTTAATTTATAGGAGTGATTACATAGGTATTTTTTATGAGTAATATAAAGGCTCATCTAAAAAATATTAAGCAATAAGTTTTTGCTACTATAACCCTTTTTTTAGATTTCAATTATTTATTATAATTATTGCCTCTTTTTAAATATTAGAATATCTTTTCAGATACTGCAACTCCAGCTTTTTCATTAGTTTATTATATATACCTACGAGGATTGTCATTATTTTCCTAAAAAACAAATTTTCCCATAAATTTATTTAACAAATAGAGAGCTGTAATCTATTTATATATAAGCTTATCATTAGATCTAGAATATAAATAGTTATTTGAGTTACTCAAAAATTCAATTCTTTCTTATTTATTTTTGATAGAAATAAAAATAAAAGAACTATAATAATTTAATACTCTATCACTTTATTTAGATATAAGATACTCTAAAATCTTGTTATCTAATAACTTAACCTGAAAAAACTCTTTATATATAACTTAGTTTTATTAATTATATAACTCAACTAATTTCTTAATTTATATACTAAATCTAAGAGAATTTATTTAATTTTAAGAATTATAATATCATCAAATTTTCAAAGTGTTTATTAGTTAAAGTAGTCAATTCTCATGATTTATTTATTACAATTATTTTTAATTCAATAATCATAATTACTCGGCTATTAGTAATTTGATTTTTAAGCCTTAAAAATATCTAGGAGTATTTTTAAAATTATAAAGTTATTATAAACTTGCTATAGGATACTCTTAATTTACGAAATTCTTATTGAAAAACAAATAATCTTAAAATCATTTGATGTTGAAAGTCAAGTATAGAAATCTAGTTCTTTAATCTAGTTAATTGTTTACTATTTATTAATTTAGCTTCATTAATATAATACTTTGTTTTAAAAAGGCAAGCAATTGAATCATTATTATAAAGTTATTCTTTGATCGTTAAACATACATATATTATAGAAAATGTATTCAAATTCTGAAAACTAAGAATATATTTACTAAAATTTCATTGTTTCTTTATCTGATTTTCTCACTTGAAAACGTTTTATCTTGATTAGAGAGTTGGTGAACTAGTTGTAGAGTTTGGTAGGCACTTAAAGTAAAAGATAAGATTATATTAAAGTAGAAGTTACTTTAGCAGAAATAACTTGCTTATCTATATATTCTTTACTTTTAGAAGAGGTAATTATTTATATTTATGAAGGTGATATTTATATAGAATTTAAAATTTGAGAGTTCACTTATAGTATTTTATGCTTATTTATATATATACATGCTTTATTCACTATTACTATTTTTCTCTTTAAGATTTGAAAATTATTTAACTCATACTTTCGTCTTTTACGTAAAAAATTTAAATAGCAGTGAAAAGTTATTGAAAAAAGGGATTAAAAGCACAAATTTTAAATCTTAGAAAATGAAAGGAATAATGATTTAAAAGTAAAGAGAAAGTTAACTAAGATTCAAATGAGTAAATAACTGAGTTTATTATCTAAAATAAATCAACTTAATTATACTTTTTTCATAAATTGGAAGATATAAAAATAATTAATTGAGTGCGTATAAAGAATGATATCTTCTAAAAAATCAGTATTGCTTGCTTTTATATATAAACACTAAAAATAAATTAAAAATTTTAATTTAAAGTAACTAAATTATTTATAGCTATTACGATAAATGTTTTATCAAAGATCTTTAAATTAAAAATTGAAAAGAAAAAAGAGAAAAATATAGGAAAAAATCTTTCATATATCAAATCTAAAGATTAATAATCAAAAAATCAAAATAGATTTATTATAAATACTAAGTTAAATAGCTATTTAACTAAATACGAGGAAGCATTTAATTAAAAATATTCAAATATAGTTGAAAAGATGGTGGGAGCTGAGAATGACCTTCGTGATAACACTTTCTGGTTTTATGGCTAGGAACAAGTTCCTTTTCTGTCGCTGAGAAAGTCCCTGGTCAGAGTCATTTTATGAAGGGAACACTGTCTTTGAGATTATCCGCTCTTGATAGGGGCTTGAAGCCTGGCTGCTCATAGCGATGGAGCTCCCTAGCAGCTGTGCCTGGAGCACAACAGGATATCCCCGTTATTCCATAAAAAGAGAGCGTCGAGTCGTGCAATCGGAAAGGAGTTTCCGGTCCAAAAACTTTTTAGTTGAAATTAATTAAATAAAAAATGCAAACAATTTTTGAAATTTTTTTTTTTATAAAAGCATAATAATCTAAGTTAATAGTAAAAATAAATAAATTTATACTAAAACATAATTAAAGATTAAGAATAAAAACATTTCATAAATAAAATAAAATAAAATAAATTAAGTTTCTATTTCTATTAAAATAAGTTACTTTATTGATAATCTGCTGCTTTATCTGATTAAAAGTGTAAAGTGTATAATTTATTTACTTTATCAATTTCTTTTTTTTGAGTAAATTGAAAAATAAATATTTTCTTAAATCAATTTTTGAATAAAAAATATTAAATATTAGATAACCTTTTTCTAGTTTATTGGAATTTTAAAAATATTAAGTTCAACAATTTTAAAATGTTCATGATATTTAAAATTTAAATAAAATTAAACTTAAGCATGGATTTTTTCTAAAAGTTGTTTAGTATTATAATGATTATTAATCCTAGAAAAAAAACAGATTTTAACAATAAAAATTAAGCGAAGGATTTTATAAAAGTTTTATATTTCGAAAATTGGAACTTTAATACAAAATTACTCTAAATGAAAAATGCAATTTATGCTTAATTAAAGCTTTTTATTTTTTTTAAACTCTTAATCATGCTTCTTGCTCTAATTCTTCTTTTAAAGGTACAAGAAAAATTATTATAAAATTTTTCTTTTGCATTTGAGGAATTTAATGATTTTTCATTTTTCAACTTAAAAATTTCTTATCTTTTCTTAATTAATTCCTTATGAAAGACAGATTTAACTAATTTATTTACTTTTTGAAGTTAATATCTTGAAAAATTCTAATTTATATAAGTTTGATTATATAAAATTATCATAATATAATCTTTTTCCAAAAGTAACTAATTGTAGAAAAATTCTTTAATAAATCTAAGAGAAGGCAATTAAAGATGTGCTCCAATTCGTCAAAATCTAAGTCACATACACAAATTGCGCCTGAATAGGTATCATTGTAGGTTTGACTCAGTTTTTAGATATATTTTAGAGAAATTTAAAAATGTATATTTAAGAATAAAAGTTTAATTGAAATAAACCAAAGAGAAATTATCAGTTATAAAGTAAAATCTAAACAATTAAATATCTAATGAAAAAGATTTCGATTAAATAAATTAGATAAGTCAAGGCTATATAAGCAATACATAACCTTTTTAACATGTTGATGCTTAATATTGATTATTAATTTCTCAATCAATTATAAAAATTTAAAATATTCACAAATCTTATGTTTTAGTATATTTATAATGGACTGGAATAATTAATTCTAAAGGAGATATATTTATTCTAACTTTTATACATATAATAAAATATTAAAGTTAGTTAATCATTTAAGCTGTTCACTTTAGAATATCTTATTAATAACTTTTTTCTTAATGCTAAGCCTTTTATTATTTTAATGTATTAGATATTGTTAAACCATATATCTCCATGTATATTAACTTTATCATAATTTTGCTATTAGCATAACCATATAGATGCTATTTAATTCTAAACCTTAAAATATCTTAGAGTATTTTTAAATTATTAAATCATAAATGATAAGAAATACTCTTTATTTATTAAATTAATATTTCAAATTTTTCTACTATACAATTTACTGATTTATTCTTTGTTATTAATTTCATAAATTTAACCTTTGCCTTAAAAGAAAAAGCAATTGAGTCAGAATTATTTAATTGGTCCAAGATTTTAACTTATTGAAATTAAGATTTTAATGATTCCTAAAAATAAAAATATTTATTGGAATTTTATAGTTCTTAGTGTTAAATTTCTTACAGAAGAAGTTTATAATATAATGGCTAAAGATAAAATAATAATTACTTGAGAAATCAAAATAGAATCTTTCTATATATTCCATTTTTCCTATTTAATAAATTTAATAACTTAAGATTTACTTAAATAAATACAAAAATCTAAGATTTATTAAAATAGAAAGCTAAAGAAGAATGATGAAATTAAAAGAATTAAATAATAAATATAAGTGCTAAGTAATTTAAAATTGTTAGCATAATTAGAGAGATCATTCTAAATCTACATAATAAATTAAGTATAATGGATATGTATTTATTTATTTATTTCAAGAATAAAGTTATCTATAAAACCTTTTTTATAATTAATAGACTTTTAGTTTATTTGATGTGGTATGTAAAAACTAAAAAATTTCTAATTAAATAGCTTAATTTATTTCTTTTCTTTTATATATCTATAAAATAAAAATTTTTATTAAAAAGCTCTTTTTTAAGAAGAGATAAATACTCAATTAAGTCTTTCTAATTTCTAGAATTTTATAAGAAATAACTTCAAATTTTTTAGTGGAAAATTTAGATTTTCAAATTAATAAACTTTATAATTAAATAACGGTATGTTCTTTATGCCAATATGACTATTTGTTTTATTTAGTAAAATAAAGAATTGAGAATAAATTTTAATCTAGAAGCATTTTAAAGAAATTAATCCTTGAATAAAGAATTTAATACCTTTAATATATTTTAAATTATTTATCATATATAATTTCTCCGAGAAAAATCCATCGAAACATAAAAGGTGTTGCTTATCATAAAGTATAATAAGTAGGGATGGAATTTTTTATTTTGCTTGGAAGAAGTTTATTAATATACTAAAAATAATTAATACATATCTGATTATAGCTTCTAAATATTTTTAAAATAGATAGCTATTTCTTAATTTAATTCTTAAATTAAAAGTATGATTTTATTAAATATTTTTCAGCATGAAGTTTAAACTAAATTCTGTTTAGGAACTTTGAATAAATTAAATTTTTTCTAGCTTTTAATTCTTTAATTTTTAAAATGAATAAGTTGTTTGATTTGTAATATCTAATAAATAACTCCTTTCTTAGTTTTATAACTTAAATTAGTTAAATATAATTTGATTTTACTAAATTAAAAATTTCTCAGATTATTAAAATTTTATGAACTTAGCCTATAATAATAAACTACTAGAACCCAAAAATTAAGTTAAATGATTAAGAATAAATAAAAGTAGAAATAATTTATTAATAGAACTTTTAAAAATTACTTATTTAATTTTAATTTTATATGATTATCCACTTTATCATTTATTTGAATCCAATTAAATATCATTATCATTATATTTAGCTTCTCTTAAGTATTAAGTAATTTGTATTATGTGTCTTAGCTTAAATTATGTAAAGCTTTAATTAGTTCTCTTCATTGCTTGATTTAAATTTATTTTTTATATGTATTATGAATATTAATAGCAACAAAATATTTAAACTATAATTACACTAAAAGAAAAATAATTTAGATTTTTCTAAGGAATCTTATAGTTATGCTAAATATAAATAATTTAATTAATTATACATAGATCATGTTATATAATTATAACACTATAATTAAATAAAATTTATAGTGATTAATAAATCAATTACATTTAGATTATTTTAAAACTTTAAATTTATGAGATACTCATAGTACAAAATGTTTATAAATAGAAATAAAATAGAAAATTAAAATTTATTTAGAAAATATAGATAAAAACTAATAATTATTTCTAAGATAAACAATTATTTTTATTTAGTTTATAATTTTATTTTTTGTTTCTAAGAAAGCAAAAATAAATTTTTGCTTTAACTTATCTTTACGAAATGCTTAGATATAAAAATCTCTATAATTATTTTATTAAACTTTTATTTTAAAAAAGCTTTTAATAAAGCTAAAACAATTGAAAAAAATGTATTTAGATTATATTAGTAAATAAAAAATGGTATAGCATGACTGAGAAAATTGAATAGGATAAATCTAATTTAATATAAAGAAAAATTAAATTTAAAAATGCTTATTAATTTTATTTAGTTAAGTTCTTTTGCAGATTACTAAGGATTTTATTTCTTAAACTAAGCAAAATAATAGTGAAATAGCTTTCAGAGAAACTTCAATTTTAGTAATAAATATTCTTTTTTTAATTAAGCAAGCTAAAAAACTTTAAATTTCACTTATAATATTCCAAAAACGATTTAATAATTTATTTTAAATGGTATGCATGTAAGATTAATTTCTATAAGGAAATCTTTAAGGAATTAACTTTGTAGAATAAATAAAAATTTAATAGTTATAATCTATCAAATTTTATATTTAATAAATAGAAGATATTAAAATTATAAATAAAATGTTCCCAACCTAATAATTATAAAATAAAGCTTTAAATAAAAAGATTCTTTATAAATAACTGAAGGCATATATAGATTTAAGAAATATAATAAATTAATAAATAAATTTAATTATTTTATCACTAATTTTTTATGTTCTTTTAATTTAGCTAATTATAAGCAATATCTATTTTCTATTTTATTTTAAATAATTTATTAAGCTACTAAAAATAATTAAAATTAATTTTTTTTATTATTACTCTAAATTTCAATTAATGCATTGTATTTAAATGTCTAGGAGCGCAGAGTTCTAAATTTTACTATTTTTGTTTTAAATTTTCAAGAAATTTTACCCTATTTTTAAGACAAAAGTTAGAGTTTAAACAAAGATATTTTAATTTATCTTATTTTTCATATGATTTTTTTCTTTGCTTATTCACATAATTATTTTTAATAAGGTAATTTTTATTAGCTTAGATTTATTTTTAGATTTTTTATTCTACTAATTAAAAAAAGTAAACAAATTTAAATTTCTCGCTCAGATAAAAAAGATGCTAAATTCTTTTTAACTTTGAGCTCTTTTATTTTAAATTAATTAAAGAATTTTGATATTAATTTAATTTGTTCCTAGGATTTTATATATGATATTATGGAGCTTATAAATATTTTTCTTAGTAGGTATTTTTATAAATTTTTAGTTAAAATTATTTATTTTTAATCTCTTCAATTTCCATTTAGTTTCTTTATACCTGTTTTGTTTATTTTTAACGAAAATGTTTATTTCATTGAAAAATGATGATATTATTATAATATTTATTAGACAGAGCTCTATAGTTATTAATTCTAATTTTTATTTGCTAAGTATAGCTTTTATTTCAAGTTAATGATATTTTATTTTATCATAAAATTTATTTAATTTATTCACTTTTAAAGTTGTTATATCTTTTCTTAACAATCAATTCTCTTATATTTTTACTTATTAATAACTTATGAAAAACCTTTACTAATTTATTTTATTCCCTCAATTATAATTTAATTTATCTATTAAACTAAATCACTTTATGATGGAAAATATTTCTTATAGAATTTATTTTATAAATACCTTTGCAGTTTTACTAAAATTATTATTTACTTAGATTTCGCTTAAGAATAAATAAATAAGCTTAGAATTGAATAACTCTTATTTAAGTATTTTAGAAGAAGATTTGCTATAGTTAAAATTAAAATAAATGTTAATAGCTTCTTTTGCTTAATATACCATTTAAATATATAAAGACATTAAATAATACTTGGAATTATGCAAGATATATAAGCTTATAAATATAGCTATTAAACATTAAAATCTTCCTTTATAATGCTATATAATTTAACTTTATGAGTTTAAATGACTGGTATAATTCTTTAAATTGTTGATTATTTTACACCAATTAAAATATTTCTTTCTATAGATAAATATTAAAGTTATACTCTTTTAGATTTTATTAATTATATAATTATTTCTTATGAACTTCTAAGTAATAAGATATAAAGATTATAAAATATTAATTTAATTTAGTTATGTATGAGTATTTAGAAGAAATAGCTAAGCTTATTGTAAACTAATATGTTAATAAGGCATTTATTTGATGAAATAAATTAGAAAAAATGTGAAGAAAACATGAAGACTGTCTAACAAATAGTAAATTGATGTGAATTTTAGCAGTTTTTATTATAAAGAGTTAATAATTTCAATTTTGATAATGGTGTTAACCAAAAACTGAATGAACAAGTTTAAAGTACCGAAGAAGGAAATTAAAATTTTAATTTTTAGATGTTTATGTATGAAAATTAAATCAATTAATTGAGCTACTTTAGAATTTCCTTAGCTTTATAACGATGATTGAAAAAGAAAGGAATTAGACTCAAATTATATTAGAATAAAATCTTTTTTCTATGTGAATGATTGAAAATTTGTATATCACTATTTTAAATATGACTATTATATTCTTCTTTGCTATTATTATGAATAAAGATAAATTTATTAAAAGATACTAAAAATTATTCAATCTAAAAGGAAAAATTTACATTATAAAAATATAAAGAATCAGATATTTTAGCTATAATATCCTAGATTAAAACATATTAAGAAACTAAAATAAAATTTTGTAATTCTTTCAATATTAATATGATATTTCTTTTTTACTCATAAATACCTTCACATTTAAAATTATGTGTATTTCCTAAAGGCTTTGTAAATAAATCAAGTAGCTATTTCTCTATTTTTTATTATTTTTAGTTTTAATTTTAGTTAATTATATTTAGAGTATTAAAAATGTTTTTCTCCTTTTTATTTAAGAAATTTAAATAATAAAGTTATAAAATTATAAGATTATAGATTCTTAATTTAAAAAAATATAGACCTTCTGTTTAATATCTAAATACTTTAATTTTATGCTTAAACTTAAAAATCATTATTGTCTTTTAAATTTTTTTCATACTCTTTTGTTTGCTTTAAAATTCTAACTTTAGCAATAAATTTTTTTGTTGAATATGAAAATTCTCTGCTTTGGTATATTAATTATTAATTTTGAATTAGATAGTAAGTTTTTTCCTTTTGTCAATCACTTATAGTCTAATATCTTTTATGATATATTAATTTTTCGCTATTAATTATTTCTAGATTTATTGTTTATAGATATTTTTCTCTATAAAATAAAAAAATTCAAGAATATTCTAATTTATTTAGCTATTCTTTTTTAAATTTAAGCAAAATAATAAGGTGTTTTTAAGAGAAAAGTGTATTACAAATCATTGTTATTTTTCATTGCTTAATAGAACCATAAAAATAGAAAAAATAACTTAAGCCAATGAAATTAATTTTTTGCTTTAATTTGTCTTCTACTAAAAAGAATACAAAGAAGAGATATTAAATTGGTATCATAGATGGTAAAGTAGCACTAAAATTATTTATATTTCTTACCTTCAGCTTAGAATAATCCAGAACAAAATCCAATTAATATCCAAATTCTATTTTAATTTTGCTAAAATTACATTTCATTTAGATTTTAAAAGATTTTACACCATTTTAATTTGCTTGTTATTTTATAAATAATATCAATACGAATAGCTAACTTCATTTTAAAATCTTAGAAGTTTTTTCTTTGAATTATCTACTTTTATCAATAGAAAAAAGATTCTAATTTAAAAACAGAATTATTTTGCCTTTTTCTAAATAAAATGATTTTTAAGTTTATTAATTTATTTAATAGTTATCATGTAATACAACAATCATTTTCATAGAGAAAGGAACTTAAATAATTTTGCTATAGAAATTTTTCAACTCTCTTTGAACAAATAAATTTATCTAAAATCTATTAAATAAAAGGCATAATATTTTGGCGAATTACTAAAAGAGTAAATGATAGCAAATATTAATTAATTATAAGCTTTTTTTAATTATTTCCATAAGTGAAGATTAATATAGCTTAAATATTGTAAACTAGAACTTCAAATTTCTTTTATTATTGAATATAACATTTTAAAATATTTTCTTTAGTATTTATAACTTAAACCAGAGGATTATATATTAATAAATCAGAATAGATATATATTTTAGCTAAAAAAATACATTGATTTTTATAAAAGACATAAGGGAAAAAAAATCATCGATTTCATTCATAATATTCATTATATAAAAAATATATCTCCAATCCCTATTTAAATCGCTCTTTATTTCTAATTTATATATATCAGTATATGACCCTTAAGTAATTTTTATATTAATAAAATATTAGGAAAAAAATGAATAATTAAATCTTAATTTTAAAATGTATAACTAAACTAATAAAAAGTTAACTTAAAAATCACACTATTTTGATAAATAGTTAGTAACCCTAATAATTAAATTCTTATAAAATAAATTAATTTACTTGAACTTTTTAGAGTCTTTGATGATTATATTTTCGACTAAAAGTTGTATATTTTTGTCGATTCAAATATCTTTTATTTATATTTAGTTATTCAATTATGTCTATATAGATTTTAGAATTAAAATATATGCAATTTTAGCATTTTAATTACTATATTTGCCTTCATAAGATATAAGGCTAGATGTTTAATTATAATCTTAAAACTTTATTTGTTTATATTCTTTATTAATAAAGTATGCTTTAATTTAACAACTATTTTTATATTATATATATTATATAATTTAAGCTTGCATTTTGTTTTAAAAAAACCATCAAATAGTTATTTTAAGATTAGAAGCCTATCTTAATTTTATAATTTATATGAAAAGAACAAGCTAAATTTTAAGTCTATTTTAAATAAATTGATATCAAATAATTCCTAGAAATGTTAAGTTCCTTTTTTATATTTTTTATTATCTAACTTTCAATTAGTAATAAAATTACCTAGCAAGTTAGTTCTAATATAAGCAAGTCTTATATTTTAACAGATACTATTACAGGTATATCTTATAATTTTAGAAATAAGTTAGTTAGCAATACAATTATAAATAACTATTTATTATTTTTGTATAAGTGTTATACTTAAAAATAAAGATCTTTGTAGATAGTTATTATTATAATAAACCTCCATATTTAACTAAATTTTAATTATAAAGATAAGCTTTAAATTTTGCTTTATTTCTAATATTATAATTACTTGTAGATTTAATTATGAAATTAATTGAAGAAGAATGGACCTATGAGGAAGATCAGTTCATTATTGATAAGATGAAGCTTTAAAACTTTAAAGAAAAATGAACTAAAATATCGAGACATCTTAATAAGCAGCTTCATCAAGATTAAACACTAAAAACAGATAAGTAAGCGAAGCGTAGATGGTTGAGTGTGCTTTAACATGTAGTAAACAATGAGTGAAGTAGAGAGTAAGCAATGACTTTTGTAAAAATATCTTAAAAGACTTAGAATAAAAGAAGAAGCTATTGGAATAAATTGAAATAATCTCTTAAACCATATAATCAGAAAATGTTGAGGTTCAAATTAAAGTAGTATGAAGCAATGAAGGAAGCGTAGTTTATAATAAGTCATAAAACCATAATGATAAATTAAAGAGGAAGCAGTGAGGGTGTAAATGATATAAATTTACTATGCAAACAGTTAGAAAAACAGGAATGAAAAATATTTATTAATTATTTATTCTCTAATAATTTTACATGATAAGCTATTTAAAATAATTATTAATAAATACAAATTATAAAATAAATTCATCTAAAGAATTCTTAGAATGACAAATATAATGGACATCCGGTAACTTAAGTTCTCTTTTAAATTATATACTTTATAAACTTAAGTCAATTCTTCTTTTATTATACTTTCTCCAAAATTTATGAAGAGAATTAAACTAAATGAAGATATAATTAATTTAATTTAAAAAGGTAAAAGAATATTAAGAATATCGCTAGGCAATTAATGTATTAATTTATTTTAGTAAATCCTTTTTATCTAAAATGTTTCATACATTTTTTAAAGAAATAATTATGCCTTTTATATGCAATTATCTTCAATGATAATTCTTTATATCTTAAGAAAATTATTTAGGTTATAAGGGGATGAAGACAAATATAAATTATTTATTAACGAACTAAGCAAGAAAAATAAAAAGTTTTATAGCAATTATTTTTGACCTAATTGTTCTAGTTCTCTAGTACTAGTATAAATAATTTATTTATTATTTATTTTATATAATCTCTTTAGAACTCTTTTCTTATTATTTGAGAAATTTTCCTAAATCAAATTATTTTTCTTCTAAATTCCTAATATATAGAATTAACTAAAGGATGTAGTTATAGCACGCTAAAAATCTATTAAATAAACAAAATTTATCAACTTAATAATTTTTTAAGATCTGAAAATAAATAATGTTGCAATTATTTCTATGTACATTTCATATATTCTAATTTAAGTTTCTAAGTATTAATATTGCTTATATATTAAATTATTTTTTATTTTCATTTATAAATTTAATAAGTATTAAGTCTCTTTTTTTAATTGTTTTTTAAGTTTGACATTAGATAAATCTTAAATAATTTTTTAATTATATTTTACTATCTCTACAATTAATATTTAGCTAAAGTAATTATAAACTTTTATAATTTTATAATTTTGATATGAAGGAAAAAGAATTATTTTATTGGTTTTTCTTTTTATAGATTTTATAAGGTTTATATATTTTATTTAGTTTTAATAATTATTTAATAGTTGCTATTATGATATGCTGATATTCATATTCAATTTTTATTTGGATTTTACTTATATTTATGTTTCTCAATTACAGAATTTAATTATTCTAAAAAGCTAAGGCATCTTTTTAAGTATGATATATCACTCTTCTAAAGCTATTCTTTAAAAAAATCTCAATGCTTCATACAAAGCATGATCTTTTATATTTTAAGTTATTAATCATATTAAATAATTTTATCTTCTAAATACAAATATATAGTGAAATTCAATCAAATGCTTGATAGAAAGATAAAATTTAAATATTTTTAACTTCGACTATATGAAATATTTTATTTTATGATTTAGAGAATTTCTAATTTCAAATCTTTTTATTATTATCTAAAAATTATTTCTCAATAAGACTAAATTTATTTCATTGCAAATTTTATCTTGTAAAAGGTATTTTAGAAGACAGGTTCAAGTGTGTTAGTTTTTCTAGTTGGCTTTTAATGGTCCATATAATTTAAAAAATTTATTTCTTTGAGCTTTTTCAAAATTGTATAAATATATTCGAATATTAACTATAACATTTTTTTATTTTTTATTTTTATTAAATATTCTTATTTATCTCAAACCTCTTTACTAATAATTCATAAAATTATTTTAGAAATGGTTAAATATTTTGATTATAAATTTGTTCTGATAGCTTGAATATTTTAAAGTTATTTTCTCAATCAGTTAATCTTTTTAAAGTATATCTTCAATCATTTTCTTAAATTTATTTATTTAAATCATTTTTTAGTTTTAGACATAAATAGATTTATTTCATTATAAGTTTTTAAACTCCTTAATATAATATCTATATTATTTTCTTATCTCACCCAGCAATAATCTTTCGATTAACAAATACTCTCCTTTTAATTTATTTTTTTAAATTAAAGTGTTTTTTATTATTTTATAGTTCTAGTTTAATATAAATCTTCTGAAAACTATTAATAAAATAGATTTATAATTTAAAGGTTGCTTAAGTTATCAACATATTGAAGAATCTAAATAAAATAGCTGGTTTCTTTATATTTAGCGATTATATAGTAGATCATCCAAATATAATATAATATAACTTTTAAAGGTAAGCAAATTATTAACCATCTCATTAACATCAAAAATTGATTTTTCGATAATTTTAGTATTTGATTAAGAGTATTTTTTTAATAAAAATGTAAAGGTTTTTTATTTCTTAGCAATCTATTTTATGCTTCTTTTTCTTAAAGTTAGAATAAATAGAAATAATTATTAATTCATAAACTAAATTAAATAACTATATTAAAACCAGTTAGATGCTTAATAGCATTTATTAATCAATTAAAATTAATATTTTATATCTATATGAGTATTTAACTAAATTACTAAGAGTCTAATATATATTAACCTTTAATATAAATATATTTCTTAGTTTTTCTTAAATGATTAAATAATATTTTTTATCATTTAACTTAAAATGCTGGAGAACTTTGCAAGAGAGGCTAGTATAAAATTAAAAAAATTTATATAGATTATTTTTATTAGAGTGGAAGGTGTTATATAAAAGAAATAGTTATATCTTTATATTAAATTAGGGTAATAATTAGACAGTTATGCAAATACAATTTTACTAACAAAGCATTAACAAAAATTTAAAGCGATTACTAGAAACTCTTGTTTTGTATCTAGTTACACATCTATTATTAAATTTTAAAATGCTATAGCTATTATTATTAACTTTTTGTTATATTTTAATATAGCTAAGCTTCTTATTAAGTAATTAAGGGAAATTATATATTTCGTAGATTAAATATTTTTTTAATTAAATTAACACTAATTTATAAGGCTTTAATACCTATTTTAAACCTTACACTAAAAATAGCCTAATATAGCTATCTCTACATTTTAAAATAAAGCTTCTAAATTTAATAATTAATTAAAAATATCATATTCCCTCTAACTACTTACTTAATAATCCTAACACATCTGTATTTCTCTCCCTTATCTCACACTTCTATATCGTCTTGTGGCTTATTATAAACTAAGCTTCTTTCAGTTCTTGATATTATTTATACTTATACTTCAACATCTTAAAACTGTAAGGTTTTAACTCTTTCTTTAACTTATTCCAGTATCTTCGACTTGAGTGTTTATACTTATGAGATATCTTTATGAATAACATGGCTTAATCTCTATTTCACTCGTTATTTATCAAAGAAAGAAGCACGTATAACCATCTACGTTTTATTTGTTTATCAGTTTTAACGATTTGACCTTAGTGGAAGATTTTGTTGATATGTTTAGCAATTTTAGTTCATTTGTAATAGAACTTGGAAAGCTTCATTTTATCGATGATAAATTGATCTTCTTGGTAAGACCAATCATCATCAATGATAGCTAGTTGTTTCATTTTTATAATTTCAATAATTCTATAAAGTTTAAATAGCGTTAATTTAAATAAAAATAGAATTGTCTATATAAAATGAGTAATAAATAAATCTATACTTGCTATAGCTTTTATTTAAAATATGAGATTAAATGTTAATAAATTAGTTAAAACTTCAGATGTATATAGAATGTTCTTATTTAAGTAATAGATAAATTATAATGGTTGAATTATTAAGTTGCTTTCTATCTAAGTTGTAGTAATTAAGTTTATATATACAATGATATTTTGCTATCACTAAAGTAAGGAACACTAAAATAGGTAAAATATTTAAGAATTAATAGCCTAAGATATATTTAATAGCATTGTTCATATAAAGTTATGATTATAGCACTAACTTCTACTTAATTTTGTTTTAATTCTTCTGATATATAAACATTTTTGAAAGTCAAATTATAGAAGAAATTATTACAATAGCAGAGTAATAATATAATAGGTAGGGTATAAATGATAATAATATAATATAACTAAAGCTTTTTCGTTAATTTAAGAAATACAAGTGGATTAATATAAAATAATCATTTATATATATATCATTGTGATAAGCTTAATATACTAGCCTTTAGTGCGATTGAATGCTTTATTCAAAGAAGTTCTATATAATCGTATAAATCCAGATTAATATAAAAGTCGAATATGTTGCCCTTATATGATCTTAAAGTAATCTGTATAGCAATCAAAATAATAGTCAAACATACTCTTATAATCAAGGAGTTTAAACAATAAGCTGAAATATAAAATAACTAAGTATGAGAAAATCGCAAATAGAACAAATAAAATTATTAGAAAGAGCACAATAACTATACAATCAATGAATATCTCATTATATTTACTATTTAATGCTAGCTTCCACTAGTTTGTCAACCTATTTTAGATGAGGAACTGGAGTCAAAATATTTATATAATTTTCAATTATAAGGAAATAATAATTATACATACTAAAAACTTTTATTAGTTTAATCTCTACAAAAATGAGATTTATTTAAGTAATTTTTCAGTTTTTATCAAAGAGAAAAGAATAAAATAAACTTAAAATAATCAGATCATAAAAATAAATTTATTAAAGATAAAGCTTAGCCATCATTTTAATAAATAAAGGTAAAATTGAAAGAAATCCATTCATTTAATTAATTAATTAATTTAAAATAAAAATAATTAATTAATGTTTGAATAGAGATTAAAATTATCTCTTTTTTTAATTTAAATAAGAATAATATATTCATGCTTAATTATTAGATACAGCTAAAGAGCAAAAGATAACAAAGTTGCTTCTAAAAAATAACCTATTTATTAATAGATATATCTATTAATAAAGAAAATACGTTTAAGCTGATACTCATATTTTTAATTAATTCTTATTTTTAGTGATCTTAAAAGTATTTTTGATTATTTTTGTTGATTAATTTTCTTTCTAATTACCATGCAACTGTCTTGCTTTAATATATTTATTTTCTTATCTTTATTTATGAATTTCAAGTCTTTTCATTTCTATCAAATGGATTATCTTTTATTTAAAAAATTTAGTTATTAATCAGTTCTTAAACTTAAATCATCTTCAATTTTGTGTACTATTTGCTTTTGTTTTTAATTTTTTTATAATTATAAGCTTTTCAAACATTTTATGTTTCATTTAAATTTTTATTAGTAGCAATGAATTTCTAGGTACTTTTTAATATTAATTATATCTTATCTAAATATGTGAAATCCTAACTATCTCATTTAATTATTTCTCATTAGCAACTAATTTCACATTTTGAAATACTAAATTATTATTTTATAGTCATCTTCTTTAATTGGTTGTTATCTTTAACTTTAATAAACCTATCAATGATCTTCTCATTTAGGTTAGCTTTATAACACATAAATCAAAATACGAAGTTTCTTAAATCTTTTCATATATTAGATGATTTGTTTGTTTAGGGTTGATTAAGATTGTTAATGTATAATTATTTAGATTTTATATAAATAATAAAATGATTTAATAATTTTCTAGTTAAGATTCTTATTAATTAATTCATCTTAGACTTATTAACTTACTCTCTAAGGAATTACTATTTATTCCTCATATCATTTCAGGGGCTGACTGTGTTTATATCTATATCTAAAATCCCAAATTAATTATTTACATCTTTAGTTTTTCTTAATTAAACAAAACTTAAGACTTTTAAGCTACTTTTACATAAGAATATAGCTTTTAACTTTAGGATATCACAAAATAAAAAGGGATATATCTCTCTTAATCTAGTTGCTGTTGACTAAATTAATAAAATATAGATTTCATGATTTGTAAATATCGTAAAGAATTGCTTTTAAGATATCTAATTAATAAGGAATTGTTATTCTAATCTTCTTTGCTACAAGTTCCCATCCAACCTAGTTTAGTCTTTGCTTCTTACCTTAACTAAATGATTTTCTTTCTTTTTAATTGTAGTAAGTATAAAGAATATGCCTTAATTATGTTTTGGGGTATGAAACTCCTTTTTAGTCTTATTATGAGATATTAAGGTTTGGCAAGTTTACTTTATTTAAATTTAAAGTTATATTAGAGCAAATTTATTCAATAGCCATTATAAGTTTATACTTTTTTATTTTCTATCCTTACCAAGCAAAGATTACTTAAATAAGTTTAAAAGTAAGAAAACTAAGTTAAAGGTAGAAGAGCTATTTAAATAGAAAGGTTAGATAGAATTGATAGTACAATGATTGAATAATGCATTCTTCTCTTGCCTAGCTACTTTATTAAATTCTGCTTATTCATTTCTTTTAATTTGATATTTCCGTGTTAACTTTCACTTTACTTTAAATTGAAATGCTTAATCCAAATAAAATAGTTCCTCTTTAAAATTGAGGTAATTATAAAAATAGCACTTGAAGGACTATTATGATGGGTTATTAATTTTAAAGGGATAAATAATAAAGATAAAGCATGAGAAAGATATATTCTTAGTTATAGTATTAATAAGATAAAATATGATAATCATCTATTTTATTCAGCAATAACCTCTAGTAATTACTTTCCTTCCCAATTAAAATATACTATTCCCTTTTCTATCTTACTTCTTTGTCTTTATATGAATATTTCTTTTTTATTTTAACCTAAATTAGATCCATTAAGAGAAGGAGATTAATATATAAACTTTAAAATAGGGTTATAGGTATAAAAATTCTTATTTAGAAGTCTATGCTTAAGATACCCTTTAATTAAATTGTCAATTTAATTGATATAAAGTCTTAATACAACTATATAGAATGATGATATCATTCATTATAACTTTAATCAATCAAGAGACTATTCAGGGAGCTAAATTAACTATTTGTATTTAATTTATTATAGCCAAGGATAAAAGTAGACACTAATGCATTACAAGATACTTTTAAGAGCACAGTTTAATAGATATTCCTTCTATTCCTTTTTACCTTTATCGCTTATTTTTAAACTGAACTAAATGTAAAAATCAATTTACTTATTATATAAACCTAACAAGATTATTAACCATATGAAGATGAGTTATATATACTTTAATAGCTATACTAAAGGATTATATTATAAATCTTAATGTTAGTTAGTTTCTAAGATAAAATAAGTTCTTTAGTTAAGAAGTTGCTAGTTCAATAACTACGACATTAGTTGTTTTATATTATTAATTCAATAGTAGCAGCCAAGGTTATTCTTACACTCCTTTTCGTTGAAGTTGGAACTATTTTTTAATTTTTCTTATAAAGTAATTGCCATTAAATTTTCAATGAAAGCCCAATTTTAAAATAAATAGAAAGGAATTATTAAAATAGAACACTTTTATTTGAATATAAGGGATTGAAAATAACCATGGAAACATTTCTATCATTTTATTAAGAAAGCAAACTAGATCATTTAAAGAGATAATATCATTATATGACTAATGCAAAATCATCAGCTTATTAATTAAAAAATACTTATAAGTCTAAGTATTTAGATTATAGAAGATAACTATTATAATTGATGCTCTATTTCTTAAATTTAATACTCACTTATCTATTGTATAACTATTAATAAATCTACATTTATTTTCATTCTTTTTAGCTAAGTTTCTTTATTCATTTAGTAGATTTATTATTATATTAAAATAAATAGAAAATATAATAATAAAATAATTTAAATAGCTTATTTAATAACAAATATATTTTAAATTTAATAAATCATACTTTAATAGCTATTTTAAATCTTACACTAAAAATAGCCTAATATAGCTATCTCTACATTTAAAATAAAGCTTCTAAACTTAATAATCAATTAACAATATCATATTCCCTCTAACTACTTACTTAATAATCCTAACACATCTGTATTTCTCTACCTTATCTCACACTTCTATATCGTCTTGTGGCTTATTATAAACTAAGCTTCTTTCAGTTCTTGATATTACTTGTACTTATACTTCAACATCTTAAAACTGTAAGGCTTTAACTCCTTCTTTAACTTATTCCAGTATCTTCGACTTGAGTGTTTATACTTATGAGATATCTTTATGAATAACATGGCTTAATCTCTATTTCACTCGTTATTTATCAAAGGAAGAAGCACGTATAACCATCTACGTTTTATTTGTTTATCAGTTTTAACGATTTGACCTTAGTGGAAGATTTTGTTGATATGTTTAGCAATTTTAGTTCATTTGTAATAGAACTTGGAAAGCTTCATTTTATCGATGATGAACTAATCCTCCTGGTAAGACCAATCATCATCAATGATAGCTAGTTGTTTCATTTTTATAATTTCGATAATTCTATAAAGTTTAAATAGCTTTAAATTAAATAAAAATGATTTATTTAAATTTCCTAGAATTTAAAATAATTTAAAAGTGTTATATTAAAGCTTGATTAATATTAGATTATGAGTAATTACTCAAATATAAAGAGTCGTTGAATATTATTAATAAATTTAGATGCTAAAACTTTGATTATTATTTTATTAAGATATGAACTTAGAAAATTAATTTTTTTATTTAGATAAAGCAAAATTAAGATATATAAAGTAAAGTTCATAAGTAGAGAGAAGTTTTTAAAAAATGTAAATCAGTTATCTAAAATTTTTTAGACTCTATTTAAAGTTCTAGTATAATTGTTCTTTAGACATGTTAAGTAAAAAATTGTATAATCTTAGTTATTTTTCTTTAATATTTGTATATTAGACTATTTCATATTAATAACTCTATCTAATTATAATTATAAAGGATATAACTCATTAAAAAGTAAAATTTAAGCCATCCTTTTGATAGATAAAGCTTAGATGATTTAAATCAAGTAACTAGATGTATATTATTAGTCTTCATTAAGCAGCTTTACATTTATATTTATTTATATTGTTAAATAGATGACAGAATGTTAAATTAGTTATCATTATGATTACTAGAAGTATCGCATATTCCTTAGTTTTATAATGGAATTACTTAATATTTGATCAACTATTGAGAGAAAAGATAAAATCTTCTTGCATGATATTAGACTTAAACCTATTTTTTTAGTCATAAATCTCCTAAGTTCTTTACCAAATTTATATAAAAAGGCTAACTAAACATATATCTCTGTATAATTAAATCTCAAAAATATAGCTAATAAAGATAAATCACTTAACTTAATTTAGTATAATTTAGATTCCTTCGTATGTATTATATTGAAGAATATAAGATTCAGGCTCATTTATAGTGAAATAACTAGATCCTTTATTAGGAGTTTGAACTAAGATTAGTTAGTATAATTATTTTTATTATGTCTGAAAATAATTATCTTCATAGCTAGGAATACTAATTAAAATGTTTGCTTAAAGTATCTTAAGTCTATTATAGTTTTGGATAATTAGAAAACAGTTAAAACAACTAGGAGAGTTTTAATGATTTTCTTTATTTATTAAAGATACTTCCACTATTAAGAAGCTTTTAATTAAGTTATTTTGATTTTTTAACTTATTTTTATCATTAATAACTTCAAAATAGTGATATTTCAGGTAACCTCTTTCCAAATTAAAGAGTATGTTCTACCTTAAACTAAAGAAAGATACCATTTGGTATTAAATAATAAAAGATAAAATAATTTTTTCATCCTAGATTAGCTTTTAAATCATAATAAAAATTATTTCTACCAGCTAATATTTATTATAATTTACTCATTTTATTAGTTTAAGAGAGTTAACCTAATTACAAAAATAAACCAAGAATAAGTGTTTTTAGTATAGCTTCTATAAGTATTAAAATAAATAGCATCTTTATCTTATTTAATTTAATTTGCTCATTTATTCAATTCTATTCTCTGAATTTCTAACCTTTTTTTAACCTTAGATATTTGTTGTATATCTTAATTTATTAATTATTTAAGAAGAAATTTAATCTAAAATAATTGTATTTGTTGGTATGGCTAATATTTTAGCTTTCATTTGCTGTCATTAAATAGAACAAGAAATCACTAAATAGACTCTATTCTTAGTTAGGTATATTTATTAGGATTGCTTTAAATTAGATCCAAATTTTAGTGATAAATAAATTATTGCATAAGTTCTTTAATTTATTAAGATCATCTATAAATTGATGCATTCACTTAATTACACTGATTCTCTTTGCTTCCACTTATAGAGTACAAAGCATTCTGCTCTTAATCTAACTAAGATGTATTATATTATTTGCTTGAATTAAATAGTTATATAAATAACGTGGATAGTTATCTTAAATCTTCTTCTTATCCAATAAAAATTTCCCAAACTTAATTCTATCTGACAATATTTATTTATATTTAGTCTGATTTTTTAAGAAGTTAACGTATATGATAGCAACATGTATTTATCCAGATGTTTAAAAGTAATTTATTTAATTTAAATTTAGGCTTATAACTTAAATAAATTTAGACTTACTGTTTCATTTAAAGATATATAGCATCTGATGTAAACATCACTTAATAGTACATTTGTGCACTTTAGCTTATCTAACAATTAGATTTAAGTTAAATCATATACCATATATCCTTTAGTAAACAAGCATAGCTTCATTTATTCTTTAAGCCTCTTTATAAATTTAATATTCTAAACTCCTAGAAATATATAAAAATATACTATATCTCTTTAAATAGCATCTTTTAGAATTATCTTTATTAATTATTCATTTTTAGTTATAGACTCTTTTTAATTTAAAATAACGCTATTTAAATTCAATTAAATAATCCTAATTATAATAATGAAATAACTAGCTATCATTGATGATGATTGGTCTTACCAGGAGGATTAGTTCATCATCGATAAAATGAAGATTTCCAAGTTCTATTACAGATGAACTAAAATTGCTAAACATATCAACAAAATCTTCCACTAAGGTCAAATCGTTAAAACTGATAAACAAATAAAACGTAGATGGTTATACGTGCTTCTTCCTTTAATAAATAACGAGTGAAATAGAGATTAAGCCATGTTATTCATAAAGATATCTCACAAGTATAAACACTCAAGTCGAAGATACTGGAACAAGTTAAAGAAGGAGTTAAAGCCTTACAGTTTTAAGATGTTGAAGTATAAGTACAAGTAATATCAAGAACTGAAAGAAGCTTAGTTTATAATAAGCCACAAGACGATATAGAAGTGTGAGATAAGGTAGAGAAATACAGATGTGTTAGGATTATTAAGTAAGTAGTTAGAGGGAATATGATATTGTTAATTGATTATTAAGTTTATAAACTTTATTTTCAAATAAAATAAAGGAAAAATTTTGTCTTAAATCAAATAAATTTCATTAGATATAAACTTTAGTTCCTAAAATATAAAAACAAGTTTTTTTCGTTTATACATAAAATTTTAGATGAATACGTGTTGTTAAAAACATTGTTATGATCTTATTACATAATTATAGAGTGACTAAGATATTTTAAAGAAATTCGTATTTCAATTTAATCTAGAAATAAATTATTTTTGAGAAAGATAATTGTTTAAATTATTTAAGGAATGCTAAATTTCTAGATTTTTATTTATATCGATACTCTTAATAATCATAAGGATTTTTCATTCATTTATATATATTTATTTAGCAAACTTAATCTTCGATTTCTTTTAAGCATGATTCTTTATTTCTTATAGAAAGATAATTAAATATTTTTATATATAATTTTTTATTCTTACGCGTAATTTCGTATAAATTTTAAATGCAAATCATAGAAATTGCTAGATAAATTAAATTTAAGTTATTCAGAGAAGGGATTGTTTTGTTAATAGTTTCCTACTCCCTATCCAACTGATAGGTACTTGAACTCTTGGTGGTCTGTTCCTCCAGTCACTTTCAAGTCTTCGCAGTGGATTGCTCCGAATATTGTTTTTCTTTCTATAAATATTCCCACTGCTAGTTGGGTAGAATTAGGTTAGTTCGTTTCAAATTTTCTTTTGGATCTCTTTTCTTTATCTGCATTTCCTTCAGAGATGGTTTATTCTTCCACAGATAAAGCATTTTTTCTTAAAGTATCTTTCTTCAGTTAATTCGATTTGTTTATTCTAGACCTCTTCCAACTCCATTGGAACGGAGTGTGCTGTCTAGATCTTGATATCATTCTTGATATTCTCCATTTTAAGGTTAATATTGTTTTCAATTTTCTCTAACTTGATGTGCATGTTCTCGTTCATATCATATAGCTATTCCAACTGCCTGTCAAATTCGTCAATTCGAATATTAATGGCAGCTTAGTTTTTGTTTCTAGGAGCATGCATCTCCTCGTCGTCCAGGTGTCATTGTTGTTCTTGGGGAAGCTCCATAACCTATTTTTCTAGGTCTTAGTTATGGCTAATTAACGCTATAATTAATTTAGCCATTTCCTCTTTAGATATTCCGAGTATTTATTCCTTGTTTATCTCACCGAGGTCCATATATGGTGAGAAGTTCCAAATTTGCGTCTGAAAGTCGCTTATCTTCTGCTTCTTTGGAAGATTTTCCGTTGAGGTAGTAGCATGGCTATGTTTCTGAGGCTGCCTGGGAGGAGTTCTTTAGAGTTATTTTTAGGTCTTCTGGGGAGAATGTTATTATTAGAGGGTCTAGGTTTGGGTTTTAGTCTTTAGAACTTCCTGCTTCCTCTCCTCCTTTTAGACTTTGGAGGAGGTGGTGTAGAAGCCTTTCTTAAGACCTTACATATTTTTTTTAATAGAAATTGCTAGATATGATAGAACTTTTTCTATAAAATGCAATTTTTATTAAAAGACATATTTATTAATAAAGACAAATCCATCTAAACTGCTACCAAGATTTTTAATTAGTTCTTATTTTTCGAATTCAAATATTTATTTTTTATTTTAATTATTTATAGAATCTTATTCCTTCCAAGCAACAAGCAATCGTCTTGCTTTACTGCATGCATCTTCTTATTTTTCATTATGATTTTCTAAATCTTAAAATTTCTGTCAATTGGAACAACTTTTATTGAAATATTTAATTATCATTGATTTAATATACTTCAGATTTGTACAATATTTAGCTTTTATTAGTTAATTTTGTTTTGCTTACCAACTTTCCATTCTTACGTTTTATTTTAACTAATTTTAGTTTAAATTAACCTCATAGAAATAATTTAATATACTCTGTAGTGCTTGCTTGATCTTCATTAAAAAATGTTAAATTCTTTTTCAAATCTTATTTAATTTATTCCCTTATTAGCAAATTTTATATATATAAAAAACGGCAGAAGGTCTCAAGAAGGGTTTTTTGTAGGCTCCATAGATAAAGGAGCAAAAACCAGAGACTTCTAATTCTTCATCCATCACGTCTTCTTTAATAAAATAATAATCTTCTTAATCTTAATAACCTCTAATAGTTGAAAATTAAAGACAATCTTAAATAAAATAAGAACTTAAATAAGCATAAACAGAATAAAACTAATAATAAAATATTGACTTTCTTCCTAAACCTAGACCAAGTAACTATAGGAAATAAGAGAATCCAAAAACGATGCAAAAACAGACAAATGAAGAATAATTATTAATTGAAAGTCTTTTGAAATCTGTGCGTATTCTTTAAGAAGAAGTAAAAATATTAAGATAAGAAAACAAAAAATTATTAGAAAAAAGTTAAAATACTGAAGAAAGATTAGTCAAATAAGAATTCGAAGTATAGCAACTTGGACAAAAAAGAATAGAGCCTCTAATCTAAGAAATAAAAATGGAAATAGAAGACGATAAGTAAAAAGAACCAACCAATATTAGAAGGATTCTCAAGAGATGTTACCTGTGCTAATCAAGATTCCATAGATTCAAGAGTTGCAAGATATACAAGGAAAAGATGAAGAGAAACAGCGAAGAAATCTGAAGAGAATTAACAAGAATTTACGTGACGATAGAAGGAAGAATTTACAGAAGAAGAATTTTCCATTCGAGTTCCAGAACTCCGAAAAAACTGGATGACCCGAACTTTTATTTTAAGCATACAGGAGCGATCACTGGATGTCAGTGGAAATGAGGTTGAAACACCTCAAAACCACAAACACTTTAATTAAGTATATTATTATTAGCAAATTTTATCTCTTTTAGTACAAAAATTATTTTTGATTATCTATTTTTATGATCTTTAACCTTATTAAACTTATCTACGTTCATCTCATCTAATAACTGCTATTTTTATTCTAAGTAATAATTTCTTTATTTACTCCTATATGGTTTGCTTTATAATTTTTGCATTTCTTAGTTTTTGAAAGCTTTTAAAAATGTTGATATTTGTTTAATTAAGATTGATAGTGCTAAGCAATTTAATTTCTAGATCTATTTTAATGCAAATAAAAAAGTGACTAAATATCTCTTTAGATTAATATTAGCAATCTTAATCTTAATAATCTCTTCTATAAGGAATTATTATTATATTTTTATATCATCTATAACTTTTCTAAGTATATCATATAACTATTTTGAACTTTTCTTAATTTCATTAAAGCTTTTAAATCCTTCTTTATATTAAATAATTCTTTTAAAATGGAGGCTAAGCTTAAGAATCTAATTAGTAGGTCATATGGAATCAATTACATCAACAAAAGGCACTAGAAACAGGGCGATTAGTTTGGTAATGCCTCCAGAATTTGAATTTAGACTATTCCGATGAAAGGTGGAATGCAAGGAAAGAAATACTATCAACAAAAGATTCAGTAATGCCAAAAAAAGAATAAACCCAAGTGATAATGCAGCACATAAATAATAAGATTTTTTAAGCAATGCTACCCCAAAATCAAATAATGAGAGTCTACGAGAATGCCTATTCGGACCTGTTAGACATGGTAGCAATGACATATTTTAACCACTATCTAGAAAATATTAAATGAGAAGAGAACGCTAGCAAATTAGAGGCAATAAAAGCGTTCAAAGACTATCTATGGAAGGAATACGGGCAAACAATTGCCAGAGTCACGGTTAAAACTAACGGCATGGTTTTCGTAGTCTTTAATAATAGAGAGAGTTTTAAGAAATTCACTAGCAATCGAGAATGAAACTATTTGGGAGCGAGAATTCTAATAGAAGAAAAAGATCTTCAACAATACAATGACTGCCATAACTGCCCAATTTACTTTTCCCTAAATGAATACACAAACATGAATGAAATCAAAGAAATAATCAGATAATACGGATAGATCAGAGGGGATATAATTCATAAGAATTCGGGCACTACAATATTAACTGGAAAATGCGTAGTTCACGTAGGCCTATAAAACTTAGAAGACGTTAACAGAATCCCAGAAGAAATAAGCATATGTGGTATATAGATACGACTATAACATACAGCAAACTTCGTATGTAATCAATATGAAAGAAAAGGACACATTGGCAAGTAATGCAAAAGAGTGGAAACCGCAAAAGAGAAAAAAGATAATTATAAAAACTAGAAAACTAACAAGTTGAAAAAACTTTAATAATAAACCAGCCGGGGTTAAAAGTGCCTCAAGAAAATAAGGTGATAAGGGAAGAATAGGATAAAATGATGATAGAAGAGGTAATAGACGAAGCAAGTGAAAGAAAAGGTGGAAATAAAGAAGAGTTCTAAAGCAGGTAAACACTTAAAAAATAAAACATTTTTTACTCTGAAAGAATTAATAAATATTATTTCACTTCTAAATGGGACTGAACATATATAAGGTGAAGTGATAGAGAAACGTTTAAAGAATTAAATAAAATTACAAACCTAAAAATAAACAGAAAAGTATTGTAAGAGAAGTAAAAGGACTCAAACAGGAAGAACAACATTATATAGTATGTGAAAAAGAAAGAAAATTAAAAATAACCGAATAAAATAGAGAAAAATTAGGAATGTAGAGAATAATAAGCAAGGAAAAAATGAGAAAACAGAATCAGATGGAAATAAAAAACGCTTGCTAAAATATATAAAACAAAAAGATCAAAAATTGAAGAAAGAGAAGAAAGAGAAGAAAGAAAAGAAAGAGAAGAAAGAAAAGAAAGAGAAGAAAGAAAAGAAAGAGAAGAAAGAAAAGAAAGAGAAGAAAGAGAAGAAAGAGAAGAAAGAGAAGAAAGAAAAGAAAGAGAAGAAAGAAAAGAAAGAGAAGAAAGAGAAGAAAGAGAAGAAAGAAAAGAAAGAGAAGAAAGAAAAGAAAGAGAAGAAAGAGAAGAAAGAGAAGAAAGAGAAGAAAGAGAAGAAAGAGAAGAAAGAAAAGAAAGAGAAGAAAGAAAAGAAAGAGTAGAAAGAGTAATAGTATTACATGATGAAGAAAAAGAATAAAAATTAATATTAAAAATAGGTACAGCAAATGTAAGGGGAATCAGAAGCGCAAAGAATGCATTAGCAAACTTTATGAACCGGAGGATGATTCACATTATGGCCATATAGGAAATATAAATTGAAAATTAAAGTGAAATATGCAATATCACAGTTTTTAAAAACCTAATTAAGGTAGATCAAAAAAAGGAAAAGGAGACGCTTTTTATATTAAAAATGAATTATGCAATAAATAAGAGAAATAGAAAACAGAGTAAATTAAGTGGGTCTTTTTGGGAGTGCTCGGATGATAACCATTAAAGTGAAGAAAAAGTTAGCTGTAACAAACGTATATGCATCAGTTGCAAACGATAACGATTAATATGAACCCTTCTACAATTTATTAAATAAATTTAAATTATAAGCGGTAGGAAAAGGACTAAATGTAATAATAGTAGGAGACTGGAATGCACATATTGAAAGATGACTACCTAGATAAATAAATTACCAGGAAAGAGGATGTTTTAGTTTATGAATCAGAATAGTTTAATTTGCATAGATCCAATCAATTTTGGAACGTATGTACACCAAAACAATGAATATAAAATTGACTATTTCGTAATAGAAAAAATAATGAGAGAGAAAGTAGTTAAGTGATTTTTGTTTTTGTCATATAATTGGAGATCATAGATCGGGAACTAAATAAATTAAGATTGGGAATGAAATCAGGAAAAAATAATAAATATCAAAGATAAATTATGCACTTATAAAGAGATAAGAGTTTTAGAACAAATTCGAAAGATACATATAAGAAAATATTCAGGAAGATGAAATGAATAATTAGAATGGAGAATAAATGTACAAATGATGAATAAAAAAGGTAGAAGAAGGTGCATAAAAGATATGTGGAATAATTAAAAACAACAGAAGTAAATGCAAATAGTCAGAAACTACGAAAATGAGAAAGAAATTTTTCAGAAAGTAAAGTAAATAAATTAAGCCTATTGAAAAGGTGAATAAGGAAAATAATGAAAGAATATATAATTTATATATTGAGAATATTAGAAAGCAAGAAAGGAATATATTTAATCAAAAAAGAAGGACTAAAAGAATTATTTTAACCTATTTATGGATAATATAAATAAAGGTAACTTGACAGAAATCTGGAAAAAATTAAAAAAATTATTTAATAGGAAAAATAATTAATGAGTACCATAGCTAGAAGAAGACGTACAAAGATTCAAAAATACATGGTAGAATCTATATGATGATGGCGATACACTTTGTCTGAAAAATTTACAAATTAAAATAAAATTGAGATATGTGAGTACGAGATAAGAGAAAGTCTCTATTAATTAGCAAAATGAAAAGCAGCTGGACCAGATGAAATCGAAACAGGAACAATCATAACAGAAGGCTAAAAACTAATAGAAATAATCTGCGAATTATAGCAAAAATATTAAGGGAAGGGGTAATACCAGTAGAAATGAAGAAATAATATATAATATTATAATATAAAAAGGAGGACATATGGACCCACTTAATTAGAGACCGATTTCCTTTCTTAACCATACGTTAAAAATTATAGATTAATGGATTCTTCAGCAAATATAAGGGCAGTTACACAGATATGAAAGTGAGTATTAATATGATTTCAAAAAAGAAAAGTCTTTTGCTCTGTAAATCTTTAATTTAAGAACGATATAAGAATGAGTAATTAGAAATAATAAAGTAACGTTTGTGATATTTGTTGATATTCAGAAAGCTTATGATTAAGTAAAGAGACGTGATATATGGTAGATTTTAAATGAATTATAAGTACCGAAGTAACTAATTAAATCACTAGCCAATTTTTACTGTGAAGAAGACATTAAAACTAAAATAAACAATATAATAGCAGAAGCTTTTTAATCAAATAAAGGTGTAAAATAAGGTAGCATTACATCTCCAAGATTATTTAATTTGATATTGCAAGACTGCTACACAGTTTAGAGGAAAAAAAACTAGGTATTACAATAGAATTCAGGAAGGATACATAAAAGAAATATATGCAGGCTGCTTGGCTTATAAAAATGACTTTGCACTAGTTTGTGAAGAAGAATAGTTGGAGGAAGTGATCCAAGAGTTAACAATGTGGACAAATAAATTCAAGCTGTAAATTGCAGATAAAACCAAATGAATGATCCGAAAAGATGAAGAAAATAAACATGAAAACGTTAGAAATAAAATAGACATAGGAACCTTGAAGATTGAAAGGGTTAAATCTTTTTAATACTTGGGTCATATAATAGAAGAAATATATGCTTTGAAAATTATATGATAAATAGAATGAAGGCAGCGCAAAAAATGTAAGCATTGGCCATAGGAAAATTATCTATAAATAAAGGCATAATACCATATAACGCAGGTATGATGATAAAAGAATTTGTGAGTTCAGTGTTTAGTTATGGGACAGAAGTAGTACCATATTGTGAAAAATTTGTAGGAAAACAAGTAATGAACTAATTAGAATTTATATAAAGAAGATCCTTAAAAGCAATTATAGACTTTGTGTTTAAAACGAGATGCTGGAACATGAATTATAAATTATGAAATTTAAACATCATTAATGACAAAAAACTCTAAGACTAAGGGGGAAATTATTAGAAAATAAGGAAAATCACTCGATGGACTCATAGGAGAACTTAACAGGGAAGAAAACTATATATTTGAATAATATTGCACGATAATAAAATCGGAATTAAAAATTAACGATGAAGAAATTTATGTAGAGGATGGTAATAACAATAAAAAAGGTAAATAAAACATTATTCGTGCAATATGAGAACACAGAGTATACGAAGAAGATAGGTGAAGAATGGACCAAGTGATAGCAACTCTATAATATAGAAGTTTTCGATTCGATGAGTTTATAATAGGTCCATCAAACTATTTAAGGTATAACAAACAAAGAAAGGAAGAAATATGTTACATTTTTAGACTAATAGCAAGATGTGATGGAAGCTAAGATTGCTTAAAAATAAAAAATTTAGCAGATATAAGTTAATGTCCTTTGGTGATAGCTTAAAAGAAGATGGAAGATATTTCATAGAATAGTGTGATGAAAAAAGGAGGAAGAGAAATATGTATCAATAATAAAGAAAAAATAGTATCAAATTGGAAAGGAATGTAATTGTTTGATGTAGAATGAGCAACAGCTAAATTTGAAAAATTTATTAGAACATAAGAATTAGAAAAAATAATTAAAATAGATTTAGAAGTTAAAGAATTCATCAAATATATCCTAGAACAAAGAAAAAAAGGATATATGGTTAAGAAAATAGTATGGAGCAGAGATATGTAAAGACTATAGAGCTGGCAAAGGCTAGCTTTTATGAGTTCATAAAAATTTATTATAGAGAAAAAGATAAAGAAGAGAGGACCTAAATGTGGCAAAGAAAAATATGGCTAAAATTTATTAAAAAGAATTAATAAAAAGAAGATAAGTAGAAGATAGATACTTAATATGAGAGAACAACATAGAAGAAGAAATGGATGAGATTGAAAAAGAGTTCCTAATTCCAAAAGGTATACTTGAAGAGATCGAGATGTAAGAGTTTGAGACAAATTAACATTAAATAGCTGCGCACCATTGAAGTGCTACGCGCTCTATAATCCAAGTTTTTTTTAATTAATAAAAGTGTTTGGACTTCTTGTAAGTATTTCAACCTATTTCTAACCTTCTTTCAAATTGCTTCTGAGGCTTAAATTAAATGTTTCTCCACTCACTATCCTGTCTTGATTGTTCTTAAAGTTTCCAGTTCCTCTTCCATTACTTGTTGCCTTTTTTCTTGTATATATTTCCAAGAACATTCATCCATAACTGTTCTCTTTTCCTTCGTAGTTTGAGCTGTTGCCATCTCTTCCTTTTTTTCTACTTTTATCTTTATTTTTGACAGTAATTCTTTTTTAAATTAAGGAATTTTCTACACTTACTTCACAAGTGTTATCTTGAGTCACAGTAGTAGAAGGATTTCACTTCTCGCTTGTATAAATGTTTGCCAACTTTAATTTCTTTGATCTACATTTTATCTTATTTCTAATCCATAGATTCAATTTACTTTTGTAATGTTTACTCATTTTCTATTAACTGTGTTAATTTACTGTAAATTTCTCTGTATTTTTAATCTTTATTCTGGGATTAGATGTTCTGACTCTGAGATATGTTCCAGAAAGCGCTTAGATCTCTCTCCTGAGACATGAGTCTTGATTCGATTTCCTCTTACTTGTTCAGATTCGCCATTAGTTTGTCATTGTCCTTTTTCAGCTTTTTAACCTCTTCCTGGAGGTTTGGTACCACTTAGATGAGCTATTCCAGACTCATCTGGCTAGAAGGATTGAACTCCGAGACATCCTAGTGAAGAGCAGAATTCATCTGCTTCCTTGGCTTCTCTTATAAAGGTTGGAGTTGTTGCATGTGCTGTCTTCTGAGCTTGTTTCTGTTCCTCTCCAGGTTATTAGAATTAAGAAAAAATCCAGGATTAAGGGAAAGAAGACTATCAAAGATTGGATTCAGATTTCCTCTCAACTTTTTGGAAATGTTGTAGAAGCCTCTTTTGAATCCTTGCATTTTTTAATTTCTATTATTAATTAGCTTACTAAATGTGATTTATTTTAACAAAATATATCAGTTTTTATCAAAATGAAACTAGTAACGAATAATTTTAAGAATCATATTCATAAAAATAATTGATTGATTTATAGGTAAAGTTAATAAAGTGTGCCTTCAAGTGTAATATGAACTTTTATAAGCTATATTTAAATAGTTTATTAATCCAATTATAAAACTGGGGATAAATAAGCATTTGATTAAAGATAAAAGGATTTTCTATTTATTAATATCTTATAAATTACTAAATCTATTTTCTAGATACATGATAGCGTTTTCTGCTTATAATAAGCTATTAAGAAAAAATTAAATTAGTAGAATGCTAAGATAACTTTAGTTTAATCTATTAAAGATCTTTTCTTTCTAAGCTAATTTTTATTACAATCTTTTAGTCTTTAAAAGCATCTCTTAGATCTACCTTCATTATAGATATAAAATGAGGGTTAGTTAATTAATCATGAAATTATTAAATACCATTAATACATCTATTTAATAACTTCTTCTTAATAAGACTTAGCTATTTGGATTATAGGGCCAAAATTTAAAGTACTTAGTTATATGGTAAAGACTTAAAATGATAGTATAAGAATTTGCTTGCTTATAAACGCAAATCTAGTCTACTTTCCTTATTTTTGCATTATATCTTTCCTCTTGCTATCTTTTTAGTGCTGCTAATATAGATTTATTAGTAAGTTTAAAATTTATGAAGTTATGACCTTTAAATTTTAAGTTATTAAGAAATATACAACCTAAGAGCTCGTTATCATCACTATTCTATTCTAACTCATTGTAAGGTAGCATGTAATAATTATTACTTGGAAATCCCTTATTATAGTTTTGTATCTTAAATTAAAGAAAGACTTATACAACTTAGAATAAAAGGATATATAAATAGCAGCATGCAAATCTAAGCACTGCAAGTTATTTTAGAGCTTTTAATATAAAATTATATATGAATAGCTAAAGCTAAATAAGTGGGTACATAGTAAAATTAATTTAGTTTAGTTTTTATTTAATTATGTAGATGGTTTAAGTCACTTTGTTCATTAGAATTATTCTATAATTTTCATTCTGAGCATTTGAAGGACTAGCATCTGAGATCTATGTTTCTTCTCCTGAAGTTTTGACATCTCTTGGTATAAGCAATTAAGATGGCTCTAAGAATTATCCTTTATCTTCCCTATCATAAGCAATATATGAATGCTAAGAGGGATAAACATATTTAATATATCTATCTCCACATAATCATATGCTAGAGTGCTTGACTTGTTCTTCTTGCTCTAATAGATGTGAAATTGTTCGAGGAGGTGCTTAGAAAATATAATCAAAGACAATATCCATTCTAAAATACAACAAATGCTCTTAAAGTGATGACAGCTCTGCAATGTGTAAAAGTAAGTTAAGCTAGTCAACTATTTACATTAAAAGCCCTAACATAAATATAAACCTTTAAAAGGATTATTTATATATAAAGAATATCACAATAACTGGAGAATTGCTATGTGATTCTAACTCCTTAGATAATAAATGCGTTCAGAATCAGAAATCTAATTTCTTTAAGTTAACTGATTCTAATGTGGAATTTATAGACGTGGTTGTTAAAAACTTTAGCCTGGGCTAAAACTAACTATAATACTAGAACTTGAGTGTCTCTCAATTAGCTAACTTAAGGGTAGAAATTAATGTCACAGATAATTGCCAAATTTTTAAATTGTCAAAATCAGTTTTAACTCTGCAAGATTGTTTATTCAACTACAATTAGGCGAATATTATATGGAGCGATAAAAGTGAAATTTTTATATACGAATCCTAGTTTTAATGAAACGCTGCATTAAGTGGGAGCATTTACTATTCATATTCAATTTTAACTGTACAAGCTTCACTCTTTACTTTCAATTTTGGAAAATATAATGGAGTATTATATGCAGCGAATTCAGAGTCTTACTTAACTAGTTGTATATTTAAGTACAATTAAGCTTAAAATAATGGTAGCTGTTTATATTCTATAAGCTCTACAACAAGCATCAAAGATGGTTATTTTTATTAAAATAAAGCTTAAATGGGTGGAGCGCTTTATTTGTCGAAAGGCAAATGAAAAGAGATAGAAAACAGTTATTTTATAAGGAATCAAGCTTATGAAGGAGGAAGTATATATTTAACTAGTGTAACTGGTCAAACATTTTAGAATAACTTCTTTTCCAATAACTTTGCAGATAACTCAGCTGGTGCAATCAAAATAGAGACCTCAACTTTATAATAGATTTTAAGTTGCGAATTTAAGGAAAATGATTCATAAAATGGAGGTGCACTTTACATTCAGAGTACTACAATCACTAATATCGTAAATATTACAGCAATTAAGAACATAGGAGTAATAGGAGGATTTGCTTATGTTATTGATTCCGATCTAGATTATATTAAAGAAAGTTTATTCAGTGAGAACACTGCAAGTATGAGTGGCGTATTTTAGCTTATTTCAGTAAATATAAAGCAAATCAGTTAAATCATATCAATCGAAAATCAAGCTTCCTCAGGAGGATTCTCAATTGCAAGCAATACAATAATAACTTTGCTAGAAAATAGTTCATTCATTTAAAATTAGGCAAGCGAACGTGGAGGAGTCTTCATCTTTGCAAGTTCAAATATAGACAGTATAATAAGCATTACCTCATCTTAAAACTAAGCTAAGCTAGGTGGATTTGCTGTCTTTATAAGCGTAAAAGTTAAATAAATAGAAAACTGTACCTTTAGTGAAAATGTGGCAGATTATTATGGAGGAACGTTTTTCACAGAAAGTTCAGAAATAAACTAAATAATCAATATTATTTCAAACAAAAACAGAGCTTTTCGAGGAGGTTGAGTATATTTTAGGAATACTGAAGTAGATTCAATAGAAAATAGTACTTTCATTGCGAATTTTGCTAATATTAGCGCTGTTTTATACTTAGAAGATTCTAATGTAAACTACTTGGTTAATCTAAGATCAATAAAAAATTCTGCTTATAATATAGCAGCATTTTCTTATTTGACTAACTCAAATATAAAGCTAATAGATAGCTGTCTGTTCTAGGAAAATTAAGGTAAACAAGGAGGGGGTTTAGTTACGATGTTTTCTACTATAGACTAAATTAGTAATATCATTTCTAGGTCAAATACGGTTGTTGTTGGAGGGTTTGCATCTTTCTTGTAAACAAAAATCTATTTGATAGAAAATTGCTTATTTGAAGATAACTACGCTAACTTTAGCGGAGGGGCTATTTTTGCAAGAATGTCTAATATAACGACTATCAGAAAAATCATAGCTAAGAAAAACGTAGCTGACAGTGGAGGGTGCTTTGATATATATTAAACAGCTATAAACGTAATAGAAAACTGTACTTTTATAGAAAATAATGCTTTTCTGACAGGAGGTGGAGTATTTAATTTTCACCAAGCAAAAATTAATAGAATTAGCAATATTATATCAATTTTAAATGAAGCTTCCTTTGCAGGCTTTTCTTTCTTTTCTATGACAAATATAGCTTTAATAAATAATCTTACGATTACAGATTCAACTGCTCTTAGAAATGGAGGGGTTTTTATATTTAGACTTTCAAATATTTATCAAATAGTTGATATTAACTCTACTGAAAACTAAGCAAATGCTGGTGGCTTCGCATTCTTGGAAAGCTCTACTATATTTATGCTAAATAACTGCACATTCCTAAATAATTCAGCCGATAACAACGGAGGGGTTTTGAATGTAATAAACTCGAATATAACCACCATTTATAATATAAATTCCTTCAAAAGCACATCAAAAAACAATGGAGGTTTTTTGTATTCCTATAACTCAAACTTAAAAAACATTAAAAATTGTACTTTCTACAAAAACAACGCTATAAATATTGGAGGAGTCTTCGCTATTTACTCAGATAAAATTCAAAATTTATCCCTGATTACAAGCAATTATTTTATATAAAACGAGGCTAATTCAGGAGGCGTAGCTTATTTCTTCAAGTAACTGATAATTTTGAAAGACTTGATGATCAAAATAAATTTGGCTTAGTAATATGGAATCATTTTTTTCGATTAGTCAGAATGCAATGCTTCTAATATTGAGACAGTAAGTAATAAGGCTAGAAGAGGAGCGTTTGTTTATAGCATCTATTCAGATATAAATATGGAAAACGTTGTAAGTGAAGATAATAGAGCTTCTGAATATGGAGGGATTATTTATCAAGAACATGGAAGTTTAAAACTAAAAAAGATAAAAGGATTTAAGAATAAAGCTCTACGAGGTACTTGCTTATATCTCACTTTGACATCTTCAACTTTAATCTCGGACAGCATCTTCAATAATAACACTTCTATAGAAGGAGGCGTTATAGAAGTTTTGAATGCTGAATATTTAGAGTTAAATCAATGTAGTTTCGAAAAAAATAGCGCCATTTCTTTGGTTTAAGTCCAGTCGTTAAATTTAATGGTTATTTTCAAAACCTTATTTAGACAAAATTATGCATATTATGGAATAATAGAAACCAAAACTGTAAATCTGGAAATATATTACAGTCAGATAGAATTAAACGAAATCAATAGCGGAACTCTTATCGAAGTAGCCAATAAGAACTTCAGTTTTGTCTAAAATATTGTACAAAGAAATAAAGCTAAAAATGGTTTTATGATTCAGCTTAAATATGTCAAAGGTAAAATTTTAAACTCGTTGTTTGAAAAAAATTTGGCTATGAAAGGAGCATCCTTAATATCTTATCTCTCGTAATATTCTATCAATGGAAGTATCTTTTATGGGAATGAAGCGGTAAGTTCAGGTGGAGTAATAGTAGCAAGTCAAGACTAAATTTAAATTTACAACTGTACGTTTTCGCAAAACAAAGCTTTGAAAGGAGCAGTTTTTTCTTTCTCAATAGTTTCCGCTAAGATTGACTAAGTTAATAGTTATAAAAATGTAGCTGTTGTTGGAGGAATTTTCGAATCAGATTAATCTAATATAACAGTAACTAAATCGAATTTTACTAATAACGTAGCAGATGATGGAGCAGTTTTTCATATTCAGTTAACAAATTTAATTTTCTTTCAAAGTAACTGCAGTAGAAATAAAGCAGCAAATAAAGGAGGAGTAGGATATTTGGAATTATAAAGCGTCTTCAAAATGAAAAATTCAGAGGTGAAAGAGAGCGAAGCTAATGAAGGGGCTTTTATCTATTCTCAAAATGCCTAATTTTTCATAAATAATTCGATAATTTCATCTAATACCGCGTCTTCAATGGGTATAATTAATATGAGAACTTCAAGTAAAATTAGCGAATTAATTAATATACAAATAATTGAGAATAACGGAAAAACTTCTACCATCTTTGCATACTAAAGCGTTCTAAGTCTTAGAAACGTTCTTTTAGCAAGAAATTAAGCTATCGACTTAACTTCAGGGATACTAGCCTAGAATTCAAATATTTCAATCAACGAATCAACTTTCTTAAATTAAAAAGCTTCTACAGGAGTATTTGTACTAGGATAGTTTCTATCTAAAGTTCTAATAAGCAATTCTTATTTTACAAATGGTGAAGGAAAATATGGAGGAGCAATATACTTGACATAATCTGAGCTATTCTTGGATAAAGTCAGCTTTGAAAAAATAAAATCAGAGCTAGAAGGAGGAGTTATTTGAGCTCAAGACTCAATAATTTAAATTTCTAATTCTCAATTTTATAAAAGCTAGACTTCAAAATATGGTTCCGTTATTTATATGAAAAATACTCAAACACAGATGTAATAGAGTATCTTAGACAACTACACTAATATAGCCATTTACCAGGAAGATAACAGTCATTTAAGCCTTAATACTTCATCTTTCTCTGATGGAGTTAGCAAAAATCTTGACGGTTCTGCTCTACTCTCGCTAAATTCACAATTGAACATAACAAAATGCTAATTTTCAAATCAGTATTCAAAATAAGGTTCATGCTTTACCATTCTAAACGACATTCTAAAATACCGCTATTTTATCAGTAACAATATCTTAGAAAACAACATCGCTTATTAAAACGCAGGAGTAGGATATTGTTAAAACGCAAATATAACTTTCTAGCAAAACTTTTTTATACATAACTAAGTAAAAGGAGAAAAAGATATTACTTCAAAAGGAGGTGCTCTGAGACTCGTGTGCGATTAGCTATAAGTTTGTGAATACAGACTAGTAAATAACTACTTTAAGAATAACACTATACTTACCAAAGCAAGTGAAGGAGGAGCTATTTCATTCCAAGGAGTTTTACCCATTTTTGATCCCAATATTCGAAGTAAGGATATTTGTCGTTTTTTCGTTAATAACTCTGCTGTATATGGAAAAAACTTAGCCTCTTTTGCTTATAAACTCTAAAATACATCTATAAATGATATTTTGGATCACTGTTCATAGCCCAACGAGATGAGACAGTTGTTGAATCATTTACCAGGTTCTTCAATAAAAGAGAACAAAGTTCATATCTCAGACATATTTGGACAAATAGTAAAAACCGATAGCCATTCTATTGTTTCCGTTTCATCAAATTAAGCGGAGTTATCAGGTAAAACGAGGATTTAAGCAGAATTTGGTATCTTTGATCTAAAGGAAATAATAATAAAAGCAAACCCTGAGAATGTTGTTAAGCTAAATTTAGAAACTGATTCAATTGATAAAAATAACTTTCCATTCGAAGGGAACTCAACTAATTAGTTTTTTATGGAAATAACAATGACTAAATGCCTTTCTGGATAAATTTTAGTGGACAGTAATTAATGCTTCAACTGCTTTTATGGATAATATTCTCTTAGTTCTGAAGATTTTTTGTGCAAAGAATGTGTTGAAGGAGCAAAATGTCACGGTAGCGATTTAATAACACCAAATGAAGGGTATTGAAGAGAAAATTTTGATACTGATATAATTCACGAATGTCCAAATCCCTCAGCTTGCAAAGGTACTGATCTAAGTAATAACTATGTTAATATTTACCTTGATTCAACTTTTGAAGAATAAAGACAAGAACTAAAAAAAAGAATAAACTGATCAGGAAATTGTTCAGATGGACACACTGGAATATTATGTGATATCTGCTTATAAGATTACGCTAAGGACGATCAAAATAATTGCCAAAAATGTCTTAATAAAAATGAAGCAATTATCTTTAGTTTCTTTATCATTTTAATTTTTGCAGCTTTTATTGTATATCTAGTTAGGCAAACTTAAAAATCAGCTCGTTAAGAAGAGTCATATTACGGAGTTTACTTCAAAATCTTAACCAATTATATGCAATTTTCAGCTTTAGTCTAGAAATTTAAATTTGAATGACCTGAGATATTTTAGGAACTTTTCTAAGTGAATCAAGGATACGTATCAGCAACTGAGAACATTTTCAAGTTTGAATGCCTTTATAAACAAGACGAAAGTAGATATTACAATAAAGTAATCGCTAATGTTCTCCTTCCTTTCCTTATTTTAATCATCACTCTCATAGTTTTGGGATTTTTAGCATTAGTCAGGTAGAAGCCAGTTAGCAAATCCCTTTTCATTACAGCAATAAGCGTCTCTTTCTTTTAAATATACTCAAATTTAATCTAGGTTATCTTTAGTGTCTTTAGTTGCTATAAAATTGACGATGATTTCTACGTACTAAATTCATACACGGGTATCTAATGTTGGCAGGGGAAACACTTAAAGTTTGTAATTTCAATTGGTCTTCCGGGATTGTTATTTTATGGCTTCTTTATTCCGTGCTTAGTTATTTTATACCTTTGAAAAAACCGCTATTAAATAAAATCCTACAAGATAAAGTCACAGTTTGGGTTCTTAACAATAGGATATAAAGAGGAATATTACTTTTGAGAGTTCGTCAAAATATACGAGAAGTTTACTATCTCCTCTGTATTTATATTCCTATAAAAGACTACAATTATCTTTTAATTCTGGTGCTTGACTTTTATACTCATAATATGCTTAATACTCTAGATTAAGTATAAACCTTTTATAAAGGATGAGCTTAATTAGCTGGAAATTAATTATCTGCTTATTTCAACTTTTATAATGTATATTGGAAACTATTTTATATCAGGTGAAAGCTTCACTCTGATTAATATTATCTCCTTCCTTATGCTATTAGCTGCCAACGCTTATTTTATGGGAGTTTGAACTTATCAAATTTTACTTCTATTCAGTTTGAAAAGAATCAAAAACTCGTTCAAATGGTTCTTCCGCTTTAAATGTCTGAAGAGAAAGATAACTTTTGGAGATCTTACAAGAGAGTGAAATAAAGAAGATGTACAGTTTGATGAGAATTCTAGTTGTATAACAAGAGTAAAGAGAAAAATCAGCTTGATTTTTAGTAAAGGGAAATAGCATTAGTATAAGGAAAATACTCCAGATTTGTACAATCTAGACTAGGAAAACAAACATAGCAAGAAGCTTTCCCTTGTCTTAAATTAGAAAGACCTTCGTATCTTTAAGCAAATAGAATGATGTAGCATATCAAATATGGATCTGAATAAGCTTTATCTTGAGAATAACTGGAACTGATATTTGAATTAAGAGCTTTACTGAAATAGGAAAATTCTTAATTTACTCTTATAAGTTAGAAATTACGAACAGCTATTTGGATAGATTTAGATCAATGAAAGAAATTCGGAATAAGATGCTACTATGTGTGAAAATATTAATTAAGATCCTAATTTAGACAAATAAGATTAATAGAAAATCAACCCAATTTTTGGAGTTAACGAAAATAAAAACTAGCAAACCAACTGTTTTAGCAAAGAAAACTTTTCTTTAGGTGATTAATCAAGCGAGATTGCATTAAAAAGATCGCTTAATCTTGAAGAGACTCCAATAGATAACTTTAGTCTTTCTTACGAAAGTCTTCAAGATAAACCTATTATTATATTAAATTTTGAGCCTAAAAATAAATTGCAAGAGTAAGAATAAGAACAAGAGCAAGAGCAAGATTTTCCAGATAATTTAAGTGACATCTAGAGCGAAGAAATAAGAATTTAGTTTCCAGGTGAAAAAGGTAAAAGCTGAAGTGCTCTATTTACTTAATAATTATTTGATTTAAATAAATTTAATCTTAATAGTTAAATATAATGATAACGGAAATCCCTTTTATCTATCATTACTTGTTTTTTTAAGGGATTTAAATAGAATTTTTATTCAAAATATGAGAAAATAATCATGAGACTTTTAGTCTCTTTTAAGGTTTCATTTTAACTATCTAAATTTAAAATTTTATAAATTAACTATAACCTAAACCTAAATTCTTCTAACTTAAGTTAGAAAATACCTTAGCCAGAATAAAAGATCTAGAATTAGAAAAAATACTTTGATTTTTAGAGGCATCCTTATAAGCGCTTAGCCTATAATATTAAATACTCTAAAATACTTGCATTGCTTTTCAAATAAGTAAAGGTTAGTTAAACTTAAAAGTTAAATACTTGGCTCTTGCAATAAATATAATCATAAAATTAGCATCCTAAAGTTTTTTTTCTCTATATAAAGTGTTTAGCTTCTTCTAATCTAAATAAGAGGTATAATTAGAGCTATCCTTATTCTAGTTAAAAATAAATAATATTTAAAGTCGCAAGGATTTATCTAGGTAATAGTAACTTCTAATTAAGAGAAATAGCATTTTAATTTTAAGGTTAGATTTATAAATGTTTCCTTCCCTTTTTAATAATAGGAATATTAATAATTTAATAGTCTAGTCTTTATACTTTCATGTGTACTTATAAGTCATTTTATCTAAGGGGATGGTTTATTTAATAAATGTAATTAGAACTAAGAGAACTATAACTTTATCACTTAGTTCTCTTTTATTATTAAAAGTGGCTAAATTATTATTCTAAAATGATTATTTAGAATATTGGGGTAAAGAAGAAGAAATAGATGCTAATTTATTTTTAGAGGATTAGATCGCTACTTTGAATCTAGAAGTATATACCAAAGATTGGAAATGTAGTTTATAGTAATGATGGCTTAAAAGCTTATCTAATGAAATTTGATATTATGTTTGCTGACTTTTGACAATACATCTAATAAGATTGATATATCTTTATGATATGTTCTTAATAAATAAAATTTTACTATCTTTTACCAAAATACAACTTTATAAATAATCTGAAGAGTAAATAAAATAAAGCTCTTAGTATAGCTAATGCTGATAAAAAATGAAGAAAATTCTTAGAATTATTAAGAGAAAACGGTAAGTCCTTTAAAAATATATCCTATATGAGAAATTAATTATAGACCTATACTCTAAAATTAGATTTGATGCGTTTCTCTTATTATCACTAAAATTTAATCTATGAAGTTTTGTGTTTCATTATGCTACTAATAGCTTATTATCAATAATTTAGGTGATATGCTATTCTATTTTTCATCTATATTTTCCTTTTAATATCGTTTCTATTATCCTGAACTTAGTAAGCACGAACTGCATTAGGTAATTTAAACTTAGCCTACTTTATTCTTGATTTAGATTATAATGGCTATCTTTATCTTAGATTATACAAATATAAATTAAAAAGCTAGTTTATAGAAAATTTTTGACTATAAAAGAAAATATTTTAGTTAATGAGAGTTGACTAAGATAATGCTAACTGTATCTTCATTACAAATTATTTGTATTATCTGTCTTAAATTCTATAAGATCATTAGCAGCAAAACTAAACTAATGATATCAATCAAGCTAACAACAATTTAGGAACTTTTTGCTGGTGATTCTGCTGAATTCTAGGAATTAGCAAACTGAATTTCAAAAAGTAAGGTAAAAACTAAATTTTAGAAATAGGCAAATTTAGCATAATTGAAAGATTTGAAGTTCATTAGAAAGATACAATGATCACTAATTTAATAATTAAATACAGTGTAAATTCATAAAATTATAAAAGAACTTTAAAGATTTCTTAGTTAGATTTATCAAATTTTAAAGAAATACTAAGAAGGAATAAATCAGAAGAAAGCAAAACTACTAAAATTTAATTTAAAGTCTTAAGTAAACTAACTTAATTTAAATCAATTAATGATAATTTACTTTATGAGAGTTTGAGAGGTTTTTTAAATTTCTTTTAAGTGTTCCATAAGCAAAATATAATAAATTAGACTTAATTTTAAGAAATTAGGAATTAAAGAATAAATAAGCTAAGCATTAGTACATCAAATTTATTTCAGGATTTAAATTCTTGATTATAGCATTAATTTTTAAAAGTACCTATTGTTATATAAAATCTAGCCTTTTTGATATATCTAAAAATATCTTTAGAGCTACTTTATGTTCTTTTCTTTAATTAGATGATAAAATAATGCTTCAAAGGATTTTTATATGTTTATTAAATATCTTGCCACCACTAGAAGTTATCAATTAAGTTGCAAAACTAAACCTCTTAAAAGAAAAAAATATAAGTACATTTACATTCTCAAAGTTAAAAAGAGCTTTTATTTTGAACCTAGCAAGAGACTAAAACGAATGTAAAGAGTTAACTAAATAAAATGACTAAGTGTATTAGTTATCTAGATCGTTTAAAACTAAATAGGATAAAAAAGCTAAATATTATTTATCAGTGATAACAAACATGCAACTTCTTTGATTTTAGGCTATAAGGTTTATTGTTAATTATTGAAGGAAATCTATAAAGAAAAAATAATCTTCTAGATTTATAACTAAACTAGATAATTTAGAATCTAAAGAATCCATCATCTTTTAAAAATAAACACAATCTTTGAATGAAAATGAATCAAGATTTATTCAAATAATTTTAGATTTTTTAAATAGCTTGATTATCTAAAGCCAACGTAAGTATGCTAAGTTTCAAAGAATCTATTTTGAATAATCAGATAAAAATTCAGATTCAAATAAAAAAAAAAAAATCCTTCAGAAGATAAATAATAAGTCTAAAACTTAAACAATGAAAATAATATTTTTGTCTTCTTTTTAAAGCATCATTCTATAAAATTTCTTGGATATAAAGGTTAAGATATTTATTGACGACAGCTTAAGTTTAAAACTGAGATTATCTCAAAATTTAAATTTATATCCTTTATTTTTTGCAGTTAAATAATAAGATGAAATTAAGAAAGGATTAAAACATAATAAATAAGTAGCTTGCTAGATTTAAAAGCACTGAAGCTTAAAGTTATTAATATTAGCTTATAAATTAAAGTATCTCAGAGTTATTTGTTAGTTATCTAGTTAAGAAATGATTATTAATAAAGGTATATTATACAGCTTTAAAGCTTTATAAGTTAGTTTATGAAGAAGTTAATTTAAAGCTTTTAATAGCTTCTAATAACTTATTATTTGAAAGAAAAATTTTAAATTTAGATCTTAAAAGTGAATGTATTATCCCCTTTTCGATTATTTATCTTTTCAGAATAGCGTAAATTTTACCTTAAAGAATCAATCAATAAACTTATTAAAAAAAACATTAAAGAAGCTTATATTTCGATTTATGATAAACTAATTAGAGTTATTATACATTATAATTTAAACCATTAATAGATAAAGTTATATTAGTAATTTAAGTAAGAAAGCTTTGCTTTATTAAACAAATAATATCAAATGCTTAATTATAAGAGATAACTATTTTCTAGTGATTATATAAGCTACTGTGAATAAGATTGAATACCTTTTAGGTATTTATCTAATAGTTTAACTAGCAATTATTTAATACCTTTTTAATTTATTTGTCTATTTAAAAATTATTAAAATTGACTTACTAAAAGGGATTTTATAATAAGCAGCTTATTTGATATTTTTAGGAGAAAGAGAATTAGAAAATAGCATAAAAGAAGATTTTAAGTCTTATAAAAAGATCCTTATACAAGGTACATAATTAAAGACAGTCCTATATAAGAAGATGATGTATATTATACTACATTTATCAAAGAGAAATATAATAGAGTTAAATACAAGGAACTTAATAACCTAATTTTTAGAATAAAATATAGATGCTCATTGTGATTCATATAATTCAATTATAATAAGAAAATATTACATTTACTTTACAGTCATTCATTATAGTTCCTAACATGAGAAGATTTAAAAATTATATTGGTTCATATTAACAATTTAATGATTGGAGTACATAAGTTAGTTAAATGGATATCCTTAAATAGAAATAAATAAAATATATCTGGTTTGCATTAATTTATTCGTAATATGTTTAACCTTAGAAAAAGAATATTAGCAGACAGATTATATACAGATAAGAAAAATATAATGCTTTATGTAATAATTCTAGAATAGCTTTACTAATGAGAATGATCTAGTTGAAAAATTGTAATTTAAAGCCTAGATTTTATAATATAAGTGTACAATCTCATTAGCTGCATTATAATATTAAAAGGATTATACCAAAATATCTAATTAAATTAAAGAATATAACTATAAGATAATAATAATAATGCTAGCTTTTAATTAAATAACTTAAAGAATAGTTGATAAAGGTTATACACATCTAGCAATAAATAGTCATAATGCTTTATTGTTTAACTATAAATGAGAAATATAAGTGATATAGCATTATGCTATTTGCCATTAGAAAATATTTAGAGTAATCAAGCTAGGATTAAGGAAATTAACTATAAAAGTAAATATAAAGCTTAGACATTTAAGATCTTTAGAGAATCATAAATTTTTTAGCGAAATAAAATACTAAAGAGCTCTGACTGTATTTAATTTATGAATTTCTAGAGATATATAATTAAAAATAACCTAGAAAGCCCCATTATTAGATGAATAAGATTAACAATAGCAAGGTTTTTATTAGAAAGTATGTATCGATAATAAGCAACTTGAAGAGTTAGAAATTATGCTATTAAATATTTAAGCTTCTAAAGCTAATTAAAAGATTAGAATTTTGTGCTTATCATTTATATCATAATTAAATTACTACAATCTATTACATTAATTTAGCATAGATAGTAACCCTTATTAATCAAGTATTGATAATTGATACAAAGCTGTATTTAAGTATTTAGTAAGAGTTATAGATGGTAGATATAGTCATCTTTAGATTATCATACTTTTAACTTTATTAGATGGCTTAAGAATCTATCATATTCAAATCTTTTATTTAAATAAATTAAAACAGACTAAATACAAATTTTATATTTTGAAGTCAGCTTTCTAAGATTAAAAATGCTTGATGTAGTATCATTATTTGGAACTATTACTAGATATCATTCATAAATTTGTTTATGAAATCTAATTTTGCCTAATTCTTATAGAAGTGTTGATTAAGCTTTATAGCTTTAGATCTTAAAATTTCCTTCTTTATAGCTTAAATTAATATCTCTTATGATTAAGTCCTAATATTTCCTTAATTAATCTTAAGTTATTTTTACATAAAGCAAAAGCTAGAAAACTCTAGACTGCAATCAAAAATTTTAAAAGAGGATAATAGATAAATATAAGTATTATCCTTAAATAGCTTTATATATAGCTATTTTAATCCTTGCACTGTTCTATTATTATTAACACTAACACTAATTTACTATTCATCATCTTGTTAATTATCTAAAGATAGCATTAGATAAAGTAGTGACTAGCTATTATAAATTAAATACCTCTATTAGGCTATTAATTCTAATTGTATAGTGGTAGCAATAAAATGTTTTATAATGATAGAGTTATTACCAATATCTAAATTATTGCTATTTCAATTATGTTCATAAGAAGTTTAATAACTTAAGTGTAGACTACTATTTAATACCTCTTTAATTTCTTATTATTATGCTTATATACCTTTATTAGTTTATCTTACATACATCAAAATTGCTCAGTCTAAGTTAACGATTAGCTATAAAACCTTAAATTTAGCTTCATTATTATTAAATTTCAGCTTAATATCTTAATAAATCATTTTCCTTACAGCTAAAAGAGTAAACTAGCAGGCAATAGAAGCTAAAATAATTTTTTTAATAATAAAGCTAAATCAACCAAATCGGTTCTACATCTATCTGAAGAGGCGACAACAAAGAATATTTAAAGCAGTTAATGGATATTTTAAACTTATTAACCTCAATATAGCTATTAAAAATACTCTCTATTATAATACCCTATAAACCAACTATCTCACTCTATATAATAAAGCTTAATTTCTAAAATTAAAAGCATGCTTATTAAATATATAGCAAAGAATACCAAAAGGAATTAAAATTATTAGAAAGCATCTGAGATGAAATTATTATTATTTAGATTTACAAACTTCAAAACAAAAGGCTAATGATAACTTCATGTTTTTACTTAAATAAATTAATTAGAGGATTCTTACAAGTTTTATTTTCGTCTGCTATTTAATGCCATCCAGATGTTTTTCTTTCTATTATTTTGGGTATATTTAGGCATGCAATGAAAGATTATTTCATTGTTTTAATATATGAAAAAGCAGAGAGTTGGATTAGTATTCAGCTTGATTGGTAGATTTAAATTAGGTTTCTTGGTATATATAAGAGGATTTATATAGCTAATTATATGAATTTTAACTAGTCCTATTTAAGTATTAAATATAATAAAAAAACTCTGTTAAGAACATAAGTTAACGCTCAAGCAATATTTTCAAGCTGCTTGCTTAGAATGCAAACAGCATCTATAGAACCAACACTTTCTATTTTCTTGGCAATAATAGTTTTATGACTTATGATGAAATTAGCTTCCTTCATTGATTGATATTACTTGAATTTAAACTTTAGCATTTTGAAGTTGTACTCTTTAAATTCTTTCTTGAGCTTATCCCAAAATCTACGACTGGAATGCTAGTATTTCTAAGATATTTTTACAAAAAGTAGTGCTTGATCTCTATTTCATTCGTTGTTCATAAGTGGAGAAATAACAGAAAGCCATCTTCGTTTGACCTGCTTATCAGTTTTGACAGTTTATCCGTTATGCAAGTGCTTATTCAGATGTCTAGAAATTTTAGTTCATTTAAAGTAAAAATTGCTTCTCTTCATTCTATCCATAATGAATTAGTCCTCTTCATACGTCCATTCTTCCTCAAAGACATTCAACTCCTTCATTTGTTTTTATTACGAGAATTTAAATAAATATATAAATTAATGTAATTATTGTTATTCTTTTTACTATTACAGACCAACTGCTTTCGTAAAAATGGAGATTGATACTATCTACTTTCTACTATATTGCTAATATCAATCACTCCTATTATCAAATATTGGGATGTGCTAAAATCTTTACCTTTATCAATAAAATGTATCTGACTCTACTAAAAACCTCGATTGGTAGTAATTTAAATATTTGACGATATATGGAGAAAGAGAGACTATAGAGTTGATTATATTTAATTAAAAATCAGTTAAATAAGAAAAGTATAGACACTTCCTCTATCTTCTAAGTACTTATTAGATTTTCTTATCTTCTCTTTAAATTCTCTATTGAGCATCTGACTTTTTGGCTATTACTCAACGCATTCTCAGACTATACTCATATCCCTCCTTTTTTGGTATATTAGATTTCTTAAATTAAACATCCCAATCTTTTTCTACCTGATTTAAAGAAAGTAGTCCAAAATACAAAATTTATCTGAGCCAATAGCTTGCCAACTTAGAGAAGTGAAAATACCAAAATCTTGAATATCCTTCTAAGATAATAAAAGCATTGATATACTTGTCAATTTTAAAGGCTTAATAAAATAAAACTACCAGTAATTATTAGCATAATAATTATAATAAATACCCTTCTTAGATAAACTTTTTATTTAAACAAATGTTTTGCTCATATAGTGGAAAATTTAATTAGCTGCTAGATCACGGAAATGGATATTGAACTAAATAGGAATAAATAACTGAAATAGATATTTTGGAGTTAGGCTAGCATTACTTTTTAGCTTTTACTATACAATTTCAATTTTAAGTGTCTTAGGCTAGTTCCATTATATCAGACTAATTAGTTATAGTATCTTCTTCGATAACTACTAAACAGTTTTTTTGATTTAGATATCTAGAGAAAGTATAATTTAAAGCTAATTGAGAAACAAATCTCAAACTGTTTGGCATAATTAAAAGTGCGAAAAGCAAAGTAACTTGAAACTATTAGGAGTAAGAGACGAAGAACTAACTTATTATCAGTTTAACCAATATGAGTAATAAACGCAGGTAATAAATATAGAATTTCTCTAGGATTTATACATTATGCTTTTGTATTGGATAAATAAGAAGTTAAACTAATAGAATAAGATAAAGCATTATAGTGATTATCAAGCACTATAGCATATGAAACTTCTATTAAACTGATTAAAGACTAAAATAACTAAGATCTGCTAAAAGCTTAGAATTTAAGTAATAGAAGTGCTGCTATTATCTAATAGCTTTTAGTAAGGCATTTTAGTAAATATAAGATAGATACTTCTGAAATATTAGCCCCTTAGCTCTTTAACTAATTATGCTATCTTTAGCATTGTTTATTCATCAACTAGTTAAACTTAATTTAATTAATATCTTCTTATTAACTTTACTTTCAAACTAAAAAAGCATAAGAAAAATCTAGTTAAGTAGTATCTGTTTAGCTTAAGAACCTTGGTTAGCTAATTTTAGGTTAATTATAATACTATCTCATATCATATTCTAGAGATTATATAATCAATCCAAAGCTAATTTGAGAGACTGTGATTATTTGCTAAATATTCATGCTATATAACTTAATTGAGTCAGTTAAAAAAGAAAGATTCTCTTCATTAATAAATTAAATATAATAAACAACTGCAAGAATCTAAATTGCTAAATTATCTAAACTTTAAGAAGTTTAATTAACTTTTCTCTCTAGGTAAAGGAATAAAAATCTAGTTACTAATTTAAAAATAACTTAGATTAAAGTCTAAAAAAGCAGTCAAAACTAATTACCGTTATAACTACAATAATAGATAAATCATTTTATTGTATTAATTAATATAATTTTCCTATTTAAATCATATATGTCTTAGAATTGAAGTTCAAATTGTAAAAACATAAAGTAGAGAAGGAAGAAATTAATGAATAATAGAAGCCTTTTAAATATTATCAAATAATTATAAAGATCAACTAAGGATTCTAGTCCTCTAATTATTATATTGGTAACTTCTCCTAATAATTATTTTTCTATTACAATAATTAATTAGCGTAAAACACCCAAGCAATCATGTATAAAATAATTGATTTCTAAAGAAGTGAATAAAAAATCTAAAGTGACTATATTTTACTTAATCATATGATTTGAAAATAGGATTATTTCTTCTTAGGTTACTCAATTTTACAGAAATATTTATCTTAAATAATTTAATTTAGCCTTGCAATGCTGCTCTTTTTATAAATTATTAGATTTGCCTTTATTGCTTGTAATAGAATTATCTTTTATTGATAAATCAAGATGGTTTTATTTAAATAAGATAAGTTAAAAGAGAAAATTAAAAAATTGGAAATTAAGCTTATTAACACCAAAATCGAAAGCCAATATAATTTCGCTGCGATATTTTCTAACTATCTAGTAAATAGTAAATTTAAACTTCATTTAATTCAACTAACTAGAGTGTCCTCTTAATTTACAATCTCTAGCTAAAAGGAAGATAATTTTATTGAACAAAAGTGTAAACATTTCTTAATCTGGGGGTATGCCTTAATAGTTAAAAATTTATTCTTCTACAATATGAATTTAAAGTTAGATATTTATACTTAGTTTTATTCCTTTTCATCTAAATGACTTGTATATATAGTGTCTTGTTATATATTTTTTATTATATCAAGCAAAGCCAAATATTGGGTAATTTTATTTTTATAGTTTACTTAAAATATAAAATTCTAAATTAGATTTAATAGTAAATGATAGAAAACACCCTTAGGGGTTTCATTAAGGAATAGATTCTCTTAATTACCTTGAGAATTTATTTATTAGTATTATCCTCCCTGCTTTTCAATAACTACTCTCTACTTTAAAAGAAAGATTGAGTATTACATTAACTAAATGACTAAGTATAAGTTAATAATAGATACTAGCATTTCATTAGAACTATAAATTAAATGTTCATTTACTTATTTTTTGGGTTAATAGCAAAAAGCTATCTTTATTAAGTCCTATTATAAGGGAAAAGTGGTAACTTAAAAGAGAAAGTAATGAGTTTTATAGATCTTAATTATAGCTTATCTCTATTAGCTTCTCTTACTTTCTAGCTTATCATAAAACATTTCATTCTTGACACTTTTTGATTTTCATTTATTTATCAATGAATTAAGATTAATCAGGTATTTCTTGATAATTATCATATGCTTATCCATTCAAAGCTTATATAAAAATTAATATTCTGAATGAGTTCTATATAGAATGTACTAAGTTAAGGGTAAATAGAAGAGAAGAAAAGTATTTAGTAAATTGAATAATTAAGGGTATAGATATTAATTTAAAGGATATAAAGAAAAAAGACATGTGAATGATAGGAAACTAAAAAACATAAGAATAGCCATATTTAAATGAAATGATTTATTATACTAATACCTTTAAATTTATTGTTGAACTTTAAATTATAAATACTCGTAAATATCACAATGAAACAAATTGAGGAAGAATGGTCATATGAGGAAGATCAGTTTATTATTGATAAGATGAAACTTATTAACTTCTATAATAGATGGACTAAGATAGCTAGGCATCTTAATAAGCATCTACATCAAAATGAGATATTAAAGACTGATAAATAAGTAAAGCGAAGGTGGCTGAGTGTGCTTGAGCATGTAGTAAATAATGAATGGAACAGAGAGCAAGCAATGATTTTTGTTAATATATCTTAAAAGTACTAGCATAAAAGTAGAAGATATTGAAATAAACTGAAGATAGAGTTAAAGCCTTATACCATCAAAATGTTGAAATTTAAATTTAAATAGTACGAAGCAATGAAAGAAGCAAAGTTTATACTTAGTCATCAAACAGTTGGAGTAAAAAGAAAAGAAAAGGAAAATAGTGTAAATTGTGCAAGTTTATTATGTAAATAGTTAGAGAGTTTGGAATGAAAATATTTTCTCTTTAATTATTTAATTATAAGTCTAAAATACACCAAAGCAGCAAGATTTAATTTCTTCATATGAAAACATAAATTAAATAGATTGTATTAAGAATGGACTTAATCATGTATTTAATATTAAAAGAGTAACCTAATAACTCTGTCTTTTAATAAAGTAAATAGAATCTTATAAAAGTTTTCTAGTTATCATTTAATAATTTAAATATTAAAAGACAAATAAACTATTAATGAAACTTTTAATAGCAATCTTTACAATTTAAGTTAAATAAAAAATTATGAGAAGATACTTTAATTTTTATAGCGTTTGACTCTTAGCTAAAAATAGCTTATATAAGAAATTTATAGATAAAATCGTAAGTTAATTTAAAATTAAGCTTTTAAGTATAATACTCTGGTATATTAGAGATAGCCAGATCCTTATTTAATTAATTTAGTTATGCTTATTAGCTTTAAATATTAAATTTAGCTAGGATTCTAAATCGCTGATTCCAAACATTTATCTAGCATTCTTCATATTCTAGTTTTAGCATACTCATCTAAACATTATTTTACCTATTCTTGGTTACTTCTCTCTGTTAAATTTTTATTTCTCAATGCAAAATAATAAAGAAAAGTTCTAGGCTTCCTAAAAATCCTTTCATAATATTAAATAAGGTAGATAATCAATAATATAAGACTCAAATTAGCAATGCTAAGCATCAATGTTAAAGGAATATTTAGCTACTATACTTATCTATAAAAATACCTATTAACCTTGTATCTCTAACCTTATTATGTCTTAATTACTAGTCTACTTAAATCAAGAGTTTACATTATAATATCATAATCAGTTTAACTTTAAACTCCTTTAGAATTGTATAATTTAATCTTAATTATTAAAAGGAAATATGAGCAATAATTACCTAAAAAAGATTCATAGACATGTGATTAAATAAGTAAGGGATACTTAGCTATTAAATTGCTAAAGCTAGCTAGTAAGCTTTTTCTGGAAAAAATAGAATATTATTCTGTCTATTGAACTAATAAACGTTTCTAGTACATAGAGATATAAATTTGTTATATATCTCATTAAAATTTAGTTGTGGAATTTTAATATTATGCATATTTGAAGTTATTTATGCTAAAAAAATCAGTATTACACAATAAAAAATTTGAAAAAAGTGTTGTAAAATAAAAGAAGAGATATTTAAAAATTACAATGGAAGAATTCTTCAAATAAAGCTTAAAATTAAAAAATTAAAAAACAACAAGCAAAAATAGGAAAATTCATATAATAGAAAATAATTTAGGACAAAAAAATTAATAAACAAGGATTGAAAAATGTAAAAAATAAATTTACTTATGGATAAAAACAAGCCCAATTTAGGATTTGATTAAATTAAAAGAATCTTTTAAACTCTTCAAAGCTAATGTTAAAAAGATTAAAAATAAATAGTAGATCAATTATATGTTTTATTGTATATGTTTAGAAATTAGATTTTAAGTCACTTATTGAATTGTTAGAAAATAAAAAATTTTCAGATTAATAATTAAAGAATATGATAGAAACAAATATTCTTCTTCAACTAATTTTACGCTAATTAAAGGAATAAACCTGAATTAATTAGCTTTAAAACTATAAAAAATGTTCTACCTTATTCTTGAGCATAGCAAGAAATTAAAAGTCTAATAAATATGAAAATGTTGGTTCAAATAAGACTTAAAACTTTATTTTGCTTATAGAACTAATTACAATAGAACTATTAGTCTTAATTATCAATTTAATGCTATCCATAGTTATTTTTATCTTAATAAATCTATTTTAATATTATCTTTAACCTTAAATAAAAAAGGATATATATATATTCGCCTCTCAAAGAACTAATTTCGAAGTTTAAGGAGAAAAGTGGCTTAAGAAATGGAGAAAAAGAATAGCAACAAGAGAGTTAAATTTTTAATCAGAAGGTAAAGTTATATTCAGATCTGTAAAGATAAGAGAATCTAAAAATGATTTAATCATAAACTCTAAAATAAACTAGATTAAATTCAAAAACTATTCCATAGCTATGAAGAAATAATTTAATTAAGGAGGAAAAATCAGAAAAATAATGAATCATATTGATGACCATAATTAAGAGTTACTATAAAATATCTTCAGCTAATCTAAAATAACTTCATAAAGTATAGTAACTTTATGAGAAATCACATTGATAGTTAGTCAATAATAAAGCATGATTATAGATGTTACTAAGTTAAATTAATTGATCAAGATATGAAGAATAAAATACTTGGTAAAAAGCATTTTAGAGAAAGAACCCGGAAAAATAGACCAAAAAACCGTGAGTTCTCAAGGACCAATAATCACATATTACAGCAATAAACTTGAAAAAATAAAGATGAGAGTAATAAAGAATATAAAGATGCTAAACTAACTATGAAAACTGTAAAATTTATGTATAATAATATAAAATATATGTAAGAAGAATAGGAAATAAATAATGATAATCTTCTGCATAAAAGGTCTTGGTATTATCACTTAAAAAATGGTAACAGATACCCAGCCATAATCCATAGATAGCAAACATCTTAATAGTTTAGTTTATTATTATTATTATTATTATTATTATTATTATTATTATTATTATTATTATTATTATTATTATTATTATTATTATTATTATTATTATTATTATTATTATTATTATTATTATTATTATTATTATTATTATTATTATTATTATTATTATTATTATTATTACTATCATTAAATTATTTAAGATGATCAATAGTATGAAACTAAAATGTATAATATTTGATTAATAAGCATTATGATAATCTTAAGTTCATTATAATTCTTAGAAGTAGACCAAACATATTTTCATTTTATTTTATAAAGCTTGATGCTATAAAACATTTAATTTTATTTATTATTTTATAAATAAATAAATAATAAATAAATTTGATTATAGAGTACGTAGCGCCTCGTATGTACGCAACTCTTTTCATATCTCAATATATGTCCGTTTCTTCAAGTAAGCCTTTAGGTAATAGAAATTCTTCTCTTATTAGTTATATATCTTCCTCATTTTCCTCTATATTATCTCTTTTTCTTCTGTCTTCTATCTATCTACGCTTTATTAGATTTTATTGTAAGCTTATTTATTTTTTCTTGCATATATTACTAATTTTAATTTCTAATTCTTTTCTTCTTGATTTAGCTTTTATACACTTAATAGGAAAAATAATTAATGAGTACCCTTATTAAAAGAAGATGTTAATACTTTCAGGGATGAATGGTAGAAACTGTATGAAGATGGCGATAATACGCTACCAACTAAATTCTTAAACAAGAGATAAATAGTGGTAAATGAATATGAAATTTGAGAAATCATCAACTAATTGGCGAAATGAAAAGCAGCAGGACCTGATGAAATACAAGTAGGCACAATATTAGCAGGCGGGAAAAAACTAACAGAAGTAACATGTAAAATGATAGTTAAGATGATTTAAGATGGAGTAATACCTTAAGAGATGAAATAATAATACATAATATTAATATACAAAAAAGGAGGACAGATGAACCCGATGAATTATAGACCAATCTCTTTACTGAATCATGCTTTAAAAATAGTAGATGCATGAATTTTCTAGCAACTATAAGGATATCTGCATAATGATGAAAGCGAATATTAATATGGCTTTAAAAAAGGAAAATCATGCTCACTATAAATTTTCAACCTAAGAACAGTATAGGAATGATCAATACGGAACAAAAAAGATGTTTTCGTAATATTTGTTGATATTAAAAAAGCGTACGACTCGGTGCAAAGAAAAGATATATGATAAATCCTAAACGATCTAAAAGTACCAGAATAGATAATTAAACTCCTAGCTAACTTCTACTGTGAAGAAGAAATTAAACTTAAAATCAATGAATAAATAGCAAAATCATTCGCGATCAATAAAGGACTAAAACAGGGAAGCATAACGTCGCCAAGACTATTTAACTTAATAATAGCAAGACTTCTCCATAGCTTGGAAGATTAAAAGCTAGGAATTACGATAGACTTTAAAAACTAAGAGGGATGAACACAAGAAATATATGCAGGATGTTTTGCATATGCAGATGACCTAGCCTTAATAAGTGAATGAGAATAATTAGAGGAAGTAATCAAAAATTTAACCTCATGGGCAGAAAAATACAAACTGGAAATTGCAGATAAAACAAAATGAATGATATGAAAAGCAGCAGAAAATAGAAACTGAGAAAATATAGGCAATACTATTGAGGTGGGAAACTTAAGAATCGAAAGAGTAACGTCCTTTTAGTACTTAGGGCATATAATAGAAGAAACCATCAGCTTTGAAAAACACATGGAGAACAGACTAGAAGCAGCATAAAAGATGTAAACATGAATACTGGGTAAAATAACAATGAATAAGGGATTAACACCATATAACGCAGGAATAATGATAAAAACGTTCGTAAGCTCAGTATTCAGCTATGGGACAGAAGTTATCCCATATTGTGAATAATTTGTAGGAAAATAAGTGATGGAACAATTAGAAATAATATAGAGAAGATCTTTACGAGCAATCATAGATGCCCCTTTCTAAATGTAAAATGAGATGCTAGAATACGAGTTACAGTTTATGAAATTTAAACATTACCTATGGCAGAAAACGCTGAGATTAAAAGGCAGACTAATAGGTAACTAAGGAAAAACAGTAGATGGATTAATGTTCGACCTAAGTAAAGAAGAGAACTTTATTTTTGAACAATACTGCACGACAATAAAATTAGAATTAAAAATTGAAGACAAAAATATATTTATAGATGATGGTAATAATAATCAAAAAGGGAAGAAAAACATTAATCGTGCAATTTGAGAACACAGAGTATACATAGAAGATAGAGAAAAAATGGAGTAAATGATAACAACTCTATAGTATAGAAAAACATGATTTGATGAATATGTAGAAGGACCACCCAACTACCTGAGATACAATAAAAATAGAAAAGAAGAAATATGCTACATATTTAGAATAAGAACGAGATGTAATGGGAGCCAGGATTTTTTAAAAGAAAGACACCTAGCTGTGACAAGCAAATGCCCTTTCTGTAAGGATGCAAGAGAAAACGAAAGGCATATCATAGAAAAATGCTCAGAATACAAAGAAAGTAGATAAATATGTATTAGAAAGTTAAGAACAATAGGAGTAGAAAGACAAGGAATGGAACTATTTGATATAATATGAGGTACGGCAAAATTCGAAAAATTCATTAGAACCTAAGAAGAGTAAAAAAGAGCTAAAACTGACTTGATAATAAAAGATTATATCAAAAACATATTAGAAAAAAGAAAAAAAGAATACTTAGAAAAGAAAATTGAATGAAAAAAAGAAATATGAAAAGATTATAGAGCAGGAAAATGATAGTTTTTATGAGTTTATAAAAGCTTGATTAAGAAGAAAAGAATTAGAAACGAAAATTAGCAAAGTATGTTAAAAAAAATAATGGACGCTTGTAACAAAGAATCAATAAAACGTAGACAGATAGAAGACAGAAGAAAAAGAGATATTGAAGAAGAAAATGATGAAGATATGAAACTAATAAGAGAAGAATTTTTATTACCTGAAGGCTTACTTGAAGAAATAGACATGTATTGAAGCATTTATTAAAGAGCTGCGCACCAACGAGGTGCTACGCCCTCTATAATCAAATTTATTTATTTATTTTAAAACAGCCATAGTTGTTCGAAGCTTCATCAGAGGTGGGGAATTTAAGTACCCATAATCGACTTTATGTCTTCCTCTGCTTTGGTGATGCAATGAGACACAATCCTGCCATGTCCTTGGACCTCCAGCAAGTATTAAAGATTACAAGTATTCTAAAATTATATCAGTATTGAACATTTTTATTAGTACTGAATAATTATACCAGTATTGAACAAGATTTGTCAGTATCTGATAATTTTATCAGTAAGAAACATTCTTGTCAGTATGAAACATTTTTTTAAAGAGCTGCGCACCAATGAGAGTGCTACGCGCTCTATAATCAAATTTATTTATTTATATAAATTTAAAACATTTTTTAAAATTCTCTTAGATAAATTCAAGTCAGAATTGAATAGGCTTAAGAATCTTAATATTTGTATATATAAAGCATAAAGTATTAATTTAATAATATTTAAACTTTTTTCTCTTTCAATCATTTTATCTTTAACTAATACTCTTTGACACGATTGTTTATTACATTAAACGAATTCAATTTTTTCACTATCCAATTATTTTTTTTAATTTTCTATTTTTAAAACTATTCAGATCCTCCTTAGTGTATTTAGCTGGAATATTAAAAAATTATAGGAAGTTAAAAAATAACAAAATCTTTAATTCTCTAATTTTTATAAAAAGAACTAACAGTTATGACTCTTAAATTTTATTCTTTGTCAGCTCTTATACTTAGAGCTATGATTGATATCCTTAGCTTTTTTATCGATGCAGGAATCTTTTAATTTTAATTTAATTTTTTACATTATTCTTACAATCCTTTTTCCAACTTCATATCTTCAAATATTAGGAAGTTAAATATTATATTATATAATTAATTTAATAAAATGAAAGTCAAAAATAATAAAAAAGAGATGTAAATGATATTAGCTAAAAAAAGAAATAGATGAAAAATATAATCAATAGATGTAGCATTTAAAGATAGATTTAAACCCTTATAATTGATTACCAGGTACAAAGGGTATTAAATACTATAATTATTTAAAAAATGATATAAATTTAAAAAGTTAAGATTTATTATTATAACAATAAATAGAATTTAAAGTTAAATACCAGGTAAAAATTAGTTAATAAATAAAAAGTTTAAAACTGTGAAATTATTAAAATTTTATTTAATTATAAAATAGAAAAATCTAAAAAATATAAGAAGAGTAATTAAATAAGTTTTAAAATATATTCATACTATACCATATTAATAGCAAACCTCTAGACTGTTCAAAGCTATAACTCAAGTGTAGCTTAGTTTATTTAAACGGGTATAAAAAATTAATAATTTTAATACATTTATAATTCTAATTAAATAACACTTTAATACAAAAAAATGTTGCTAAATAATCTTCTAATATACTTTATTAGCATCCAAAGAGTTAAGCAAAATAACTAAAAAAGTGTTATACAATTTAAATATTTTTAGTTTCTTATATATAGGAGTAAATTTAATTCTTAAGATCATAATTTTAGAAGTTATATTTAATACTCAAATTACTATTTTTATTATTGAAGTTTTACAAGATGATATACATTATCAGTTTATAAACCTTCAATCATGTTCTTAGATTTTCGTTATTTTTGATATGTTTCTTTATTAAAGTTAATTAATCATTATAGTAATAATCGAAATATTAAAAAAGACATAAGATTATTAAATAAAGCTATTATATTTTAACGATGTTCATATTTATATTAGGTATATTTCAAAAAGTCATCATATTTAAATTTAAAAGAAATTTATATTTAAGAAAAATATAATAGACAAAAGTTTATCATATAGACAACCAATGCAAGCGAATCTTGATTAATGATAAAATTTATTTATAATATATTTTGAGCAATTGTAGAAAAAAATGCTAACAAGCTTTTATATTTTAGCATTTTAAAACTTTAGCATTGTTTCTTTATTTATTTTATAATATTAATTATTTTCATAGTTTTCAAATTAACTTTTTTAATAATAACTAAAAAAGTTTATTTAATTATATCAACAGGAGCTAAATTTTTACTTAAATTCATAAAAATTATGATGGGTTTTGTTCGCTAGCTTTTGATTTATTCTTATTTTGATTATATTAAGGATAAACTTTTTTCTTTATGAAATTTTATTTATTATTTTAATAAAAATTGCTAGAATTAATATTTTTTCTCTAAATAATAACCTAACCATGCATTGCTTCTAAGTATTAAGAAATAAACTTTTGAAATTTAAATTAAATTGAATGAGTAAAAATAGGAAATAGTGAAGATGTTATAGTTTAGATATAAAATAGGAAAAAGAAAAATCCTTTAAGTCTTTTAGATAGATGATTACCATACTTATAAAAGATTTTTAATATAAAATTAATTATATTTTGATATTTAATTTATTTTATTTTCATTTTTAAGTCCTAAACGACTGTTCTTCTAGTTCAGTGTATTTTTTTTTTTCGTCGGATTTTTTAAATGAAGGGTTATTATACAAAAGAATAAAATATATCTAAAAAGCATTGCTTATATTTAATAATAGAAATTAACTCTTATAAATAGCCAAAAATAAAAACTTAATATAACTAAAGTTTTCACTATAGTCATGCAAAAAAAATTTAACACATTTCTAGCCTTATAGAAACCCTGAAAATAAGAGCTTTCAATTTAGTCATGATTATTATTCAGTTATATTAGAGAAAGATGTTGAAAGAAATTTTATAGAGATTAAATAATTTAAAGGACTAATTTGGATTCTTAAAAAAATTAAAATAATTAGAACGAATGCATTAAGAAAGACAGGATGTATCTCCTTTTTAAATAATATATTAAATAAATTATAAATACTTATTTAAGAAACTTTAATATAATCTTCTTTTATCAATAATTAAAATATTAAATAAATAAATAAATTTGATTATAGAGCGCGTAGCACTCTCGTTGGTGCGCAGCTCTTTAAAAAAATGTTTCATACTGACAAGAATGTTTCTTACTGATAAAATTATCAGATACTGACAAATCTTGTTCAATACTGGTATAATTATTCAGTACTAATAAAAATGTTCAATACTGATATAATTTTAGAATACTTGTAATCTTTAATACTTGCTGGAGGTCCAAGGACATGGCAGGATTGTGTCTCATTGCATCACCAAAGCAGAGGACGACATGTGTCAATTATGGGTACTTAAATTCCCCGCCTCTGATGAAGCTCGCAATATTATTTCTTTTTCGTTCCAGAATTAAAAATAAACGAAACCAGTGCCGAAGGTCTAAGAATCTTATGTCTCGAGGCCAAACCAAAGCAGAGGAAGACATAAAGTCGATTATGGGTACTTAACTTCCCCAACCTCTGATGAAGACGACCTTGTTGTTCACCTTCGAACAACTATGGCGGTTTTAAAATATATATTTAATAAAATAATAAATTTAAAAGCTTTTACACTTATCTTTAAATTTAGAATTGATAGATTAAAAATAAAATATTAATATCTTCCACAAGTGAAAAGGATTTAATAAATTTTTATAGTGTTCTAACTTTTTCTCCTTTTTATTTCCATAAAATTTTTAAACAATTTTTCATATTTGAAAGGATTATAGAAATAATTTTTTCAAAAATTCCTTTTTCAATCTTACTTTTGTTTATTATTTACTACATAAACTATTTTTGCAAGTGGTTTACTTTATTATTTTATTTTCTTCAAAATCATTTATAATTAATTATTTCTATTCTTAGAAGTTAGTATTTTAATTAATTAATTAATTTCATAAAATATTTTTAATATATAAGCAGTGATGATTTCATTTTTCTTATAATAGCTTAATTTTAAATTTTATAATAGTGATTTCTTAATAATTTTTATTATAAATTCTTTTGCTTGTTCTCGTTTTTTTCTCTCTTATTTCTCGTTTATTCTTCCAAATTAGCTTAATGCATCAAAGTTTTACATAATCGATTGTAAACTTCAAATTCATCATTTTTAAGCAAGAAAATTTACTTATAACTGTTTTAATTATGATTTTTAAGATCTGAATAAGAAAATTTTCCATCATAAATTTCTGATTTTTTTTTAAAGTTATTATTCTTAATTCTTATATAATTACATTATAATATCATCGAAATATTTATCTAAACACTGATATTTAAATTTACTATACTCTTATCTTAAAAAGCAATCCTTTTTTATATTCTTTTATGAAGTTAAAATTAGAGAAATATTTACTAATATATAACACTGTCTGAATTATTGCTATCTTAAAGTTGTTTTATTTAGAATTTAGATTATTTAGTTAAGAATGTTAAATCTTTAATTCAAGCATTCTAGTCTTTTGCTAATCACTATCACACACTTTTTCTACTAACTTTACTCTTTTTCTAAATTTAAGTTTTCAACATCTTTAAACTCACTTTTCTCTTCATTATTTTACACTTTTACCAAACTAGTTTATTTTTAGCTTTGTTTCTCTACCATAAAAATAACTTAAAATACTGAGCACACTCTCACTTATATAAAGTTTATTAGTAGAAATATTGCTATTTTTAATCTTAAATGTATGATATAAAAATTTATATTACTAAGGCATTATTCAAATAATATAAAAAGATAGAAAGAAACTATTAAAGCCAGTATTAGATATATTTAACTAAAAATTAAAGGTATATAACTTTAGAATTTTGCAAGCTAGATATTTATGTATATAATAAATCACATAAAACACTATAATTAGCTGTTCTATATCTTTTGTTAAGAAATGAATAAAGGAATAAACCATAAAGATAGTAATAATAAATAACCTAAAAAGTAATTAAATAATTATCTTATATATAAAGAACAAGCTGGAGGTTAATCTATTTAAACTAAAAGTTTAATATAAAAATAAATAAAATAAAAATTATATATAATATACTAAAATATTCAAACCTCTCATCTAAATTATATACATTAAACTTTTGTCTATAGGCCAAATAAATTAATTTAATAGATCAATTCTCAAGAAAAATAAACTTATTTATCAAAATAGAATGGAAGCAATCAAGAAAATGTAAATTTTATTATTTTTTAATTTAGTTCTTTATTTTAAAATTAAGATCTATAAATCGATTTTTTATTTGGGTAGTCATCGGAAATTTTAGTAAACAGTTGTCTATTAGATGGAATAAAAGTTATATTTTAAATTTATAGGTATCTTAATTTTTAGTATAAGTAGTTATTTATTTATAGAGTGATATATCTTAATATATCTTACATTCCCTTTTTACGTTAATACTATTTACACTTTATATTATGTTTTTTACCATATTAAAACCATCATTTTTAAGAATTCTAAATATACTTATTAATTTCAAATTTAACTTTTTAAGAAAATATTTTTATCGCTTGAAGTTGATGAAAAATATAAATCGGAAGAAAAAAAGAGATAAAATAAATAGGCTAAATTATTTTAAGATAGAGATCAAAAAAATTTTTAATTAGAGTCTTCAAATCAGTTAATAATATTAAACCTCTAGTATTTTAAAACTTTTATTTCTATTTTCTAAATTTATTTTTGATTGTTAAATTTAATTAGCAGTCACATTAATATTAAAATAGAGAAAAAATTACATAATTATATATTTTAGAGGATATTATTACAAATAAAAATTATATACTTTAAAGAGCTATCTTTCTATTATAAATAACTCCTATTTTGTTTATATAGTAGTTAGATTTTTGAAAAAGGAAATTCACAAATAAAGTTTATTGAGAAAACTAAAGTATCCATATTTAAAATATGAGTATAGATATAATAAATAACTTTAAATTAGGTAACATTTTACGAAATTATAATTACTCGTAAATCTAACTATGAAACTGATTGAAGAAGAGTGGTCCTATGAGGAAGATCAATTCATTATAGACAAGATGCAACTTCCTAACTTTTAAGAAAAATGAACTAAAATATCAAAAAGTCTTAATAACCAGCTTCATCAAGATTTGACATTAAAAACTGATAAACAAGTAAAGCGAAGATGGTTTAGCGTACTTGTGCATGTAGTAAATAATGAGTGAAGTCGAGAACAAGCGATGACCTTTGTAAAGATATCTTAAAAGACTAAGTATAAGAGAAGAAATTATTGGAATAAACTGAAGAAAGAACTGAAACCATATACAATAAAAATGTTGAAATTTAAATAAAAATAGTACGAAGCACTAAGAGAAGCGAAGTTTATATTGAATCATAAATCTTAAACTACAAATGAGAGAGGAAGCATAGAGTTCTAAAATTGCATAAATTTATTATGTAGACAGATAGAAAAACTGGAATGAAAATAATTTTAATTATATTATATAAATTTAATTCTAAGCATTAAGATACCTTTAGTTAATAATTGACTAAGAAAAATAATAATTCTTTACATGTAAAAAATTCATAGAATATCAAGTTAATGGATTACAATTAAGATGATTTTTTTTATATATTTCGATTTTAAAAAGAAAAATTTATTCGGATTTTCTTTTATTATTCTTCTTTTAAGTGTTTATGAATATAAAATTTTAATAAATAAATTCATTAAAACAGCTTTTATTTCAAATATAAAATACAATTTTTAAAGAAGTCGATCATATTTTAATTCCTGATTTAATGAAGATATCATGCTAAATAATATAATAATAAAGCTTTAAAATAAAAAAGCTTCAAATAAATATTTTTTATAAGGATCTAATTAAGCAAAATCAGAAAAATTTTTATTAATTTTTTTTTAATTATCATTGCTTGCCATAAAGTTTAAAGACTATTTATTTTATATTTATAAATAATTATTCCTTATAAATTTTTTAATTGAGAGCACTTCTTAAAATAAGCCTGCTTTCTTCTAAATTTATAAGCTTTATAATGAATTAAATAACTTAATAAAATTAAAGGGGGCTTTAAAAATATTTGATATTAAATTTCTCTCCTTGCTTCCTTTTGATTGGCTTATAGTTTTATATGATAGAACAAGATATTTTATTATATTATATTATATTATATAATATAATATTAAATATTTGTTCGAAGGTGAACAATAAGAGACATCTTCATCAGAGGTTTGGGAAACTAAGTACTCATAATCGACTTTATGTCTTCCTCTGCTTTGGTGATGCAATGAGATGCAACCCTGCTATGTCCTTGAACCTCCAACAAGTAGTAAAGATTACGAGTATTCTGAAATTATATCAGTATTGAATATTTTTATTAGTACTGAATAATTATACCAGTATTGAACAAGGTTTATCAGTATCTGATAATTTTATCAGAAATAAGCATTATTGTCAGTATGAAACATTTTTCAAAGAGCTGTGCACCAACAAGAATGGTACGCGCTCTATAATAAAAATTTATTTATTTATAGTCCCTTTTTTAAAAAGTAATATTAAAATAATAATTATTATTATCATTATCATTAATGCTTTAATTCTATTTTAGTAAAGTGCTTTAATACTAAAGGTTTATTTAGGTTAAGATTTTGGTTATTTATTACTTGAAGTTCCTAATGTTTTTAATTACAATTATATTCCTTTAAAAGCTTATCTATTTATCATTGATTATATTACAGTTAAATTTTTTTTTCATAAATCCTATTTTGTTTTATACATAACAATGATTTAGAAATTATGTTTTTTATAAGATTCTAAAATTATTTTATCTTCTAAGATATTTTTATTTAGTGTAAATTTTAGCAAAAATCTTAATTAAAATAAATTTAGCATTTCTAAATTTTAAATGTGATTAATCTTCCATTTAAGCAAAGCAATTTCTTTTAGTTCCTTTTTTATTATTATCATAAAAGGTTCTACAATAAATTTACTCTAATTACAATTACAATTTTTATTATTCAAAAGTTTCTTAAAATTCAAATTTAATTGGGTTAGTTTATATAATTATATCAATTGAATGAAAAATTTATTCAAACAATCTCTCTTTAAAAAGTTCCGCTTTTAACTAAGTTATAGCAAATTATTTGCTTCATTATTTCAATTTGAGAAATCTAAGATTCCTTTATAAGAACTATTATTATTTAGCTTGCTATTCAGAGATAATTTCACATTATTTCTTGACTTTTTGTTAATAATATATCAGATAGCTTCAAGTATTTTACATTTTTTATAGTTTCCTTCTTCTATTAAATTTATTTCCTTTAAACTTCAAATTATAATCTAACTTCTTTACCTTATTAGATAGTTAATACTTTTATTATAGTTATATTCCCCTTAATAAATTATTTTGAACAAATAAATATTTTTATATATATGTATTTCTAGTGTAATACAACGAACACTTAAATCTTTTTTACTTCCAAAACTTTATACCTTTAATACTTATTAAAGTTTATATTTATTTAAAGAATCTACTTAAAATGAAATTTCCTATGTATTAGCGATTGTTAATTAATTTGCCTAAAATCTATTATAACCTTACACTTTTTAGTTAAGAAAATTTTCAATCATCTAATTAATAGAGATCATTCGCAGGCGATTCTTTTGATATTAAATTATAAGAATCTTAATTTTGTTGTTGAGAGCTAAATTAATAAAAAAATAGAGTTCTTTTAGGTTCTTAATAAAGATATTAAATATCTAGAATTTTTCTATTTAGTTTTCACAATCTTGATCTTATATGTCCTTATTAGATTAAGAATTGACTTTGAATTTAATTAAATTATTTCTTTTAATGTTAGAATTATTAAACCGCTTATTAAGATAGTTTCTCCAAGTATATAGCAAAAGTGATATACCATTTTACTTTATATCTTAATTAACTAATTTAGTCGCTATATCCTAAAGAATATAAACAACTAGTAATCCACTTTCTATTACAATTATTATAATACCATATTCTATTGCCTTTTCATACGATTTAAATATAAAGGATTCTATATAATAAATAATTTTTAGATATATCCAAATAATATTTCTTTCAAGAGATATTATTAAATATATTATACCTTTGCCTGCTATTTAAGATATATAGTATTACATCTTACAAGATAAACTTATAATCTCTAATTTTCTTTTTTATCTAATTATTATTAGATTCTCTTTAGCTTATATAATTATACAGCATTCAAAAATTTTAAGTATAAATTAATAATTTCGATCTTCTAGTAATCTATAAGATACTTAGTATATAACCTTTTTTACAAAATAAAAGAAATAAAACATTTACATGAATATCAAATAAATACTCTTATGGCTCTTATTCTTTATTAGATTAAATCACTTAAAGTAAGTTTATAAACTCTAACTCAGTTTCATATTATTTTGTCCTATATCAATCAATAAATCTAAAATTTATTTTATTTCAAATTATTTTTTAAAGCATAATGTTTAATCCTTTTTTTACATCATTTCTTAAGCATATTTTTATTAATTTTCCTTTAATTATAGAAATTAATTAGTTTTTCTAGAAAATAGTCAGATACATTTTATCTATATTCATACTTAGAAATATTTTTTATCAAGTTCTTGGTATATAAAAATAATTAATTATTTTATAAATTTAGAACATCAAAAATAAGAAAAACTGAATAAATAAATTTATACATTAAAATAGTTATAATTGAAAAATCATTACTTGTTGTAATAGGAGTATTTTATATATTAATCTATCAAAAATTAAAGAGTAAAATATACAAAGTGTCTTACTTTATGTGATCTAATATAAACCTAGAAAAAATAATTTAGAAGTATTTAATTATTTTCATAAAAATTGATATTTTTGAGAAAAATAACTTAAGAAAAATTGTTTTAAATTTAGCCAAAATAAAAATTAAATTATCATACTTTTATTTTAATCTAGTTTCCCACTATCTATTTTATTAAATAGTAGAACTAATTTAGATAAATTTCTAATTTTATATGAAGAATTTTATATCTTAGCTTTATATTTAATATAAATTAATAGTATAATAAATTTTAATTTAAACATTGTTAAATTATTCTAAAATTTATTTAAAGCTTTACTTTTTTATTTTATGGTATCACTTAAAAGATTTAGTTAGATAAATATAATTTAAAGATATATCTAACAAATTATAATATGATTATTTAGAAAACATCTTATGAACTTCATAATTCAATTCTCCTTAACTAACTAATAAACTTGGCAAATTTTATTATTAATAATATAATAAAATATTCATTTAAATGTTCCTATTTACTCTCTTCTAGTTTTTATTTAAGTTTATCTATATCAATTTAACAAATAACTTTCAATAAACACTCTTATATAATACAAAGCTATATTTCCTTACCTTACACACTTTTATTTAATCTAAGGTTAAATAACAACTTCTTTTAATATTATTTTATTTAGAACTAACTTAAATAGCTTTCTATTTAAAAAATTACTAAAAATATATTTAAATGCCATCATAAAAAACTCTCTAACTGCTTACACAGTAAACTTGTATGATTGATATTTCCTGAACTTGCTGCTCTTTGCTTTGCGTTAGTTGCATGACTTAATAAGAACTAAGCTTCTTTCATTGCTTGTTACTACCTATATTTAAACTTTAGCATCTTAAAGCTGTAAGGTTGAAACTCCTTTTTTAGCTTTTACCAGTACCTGCGACTTGAATGTCGATGCTTTCGAGACATCTTAACGAAAGTTAAAGCTTAATCTCTATTCCACTAATTATTAACCATAGGATTAAGTACAAACAACCATCTTCGCTTTATTTGTTTATCAGTTTTTACTATTTCGCTGTTATAAAACTATTTATTAACATGTCTGGCTATTTTTGTTCACTTGTAATACCAGTTGCTAAGCTTCATTTTCTCCATTATAAACTTATCTTCCTCGTATGACCATTGGTCTTCGATTGTTTCTTTCATTTTTTATAAATACGAGGATTTAAACTAATTAAATAGGAAGAAAGCAATTTTCTTAAATGCATATCTAACTCTAAAGTTAAGCAATTTAAAGAAAATGAATAAATTCTAAATTAACAAGCAGCTTTTATAATTCTTAGATATTAGAACTTATTAAATAAAGATAGTCTGGTATTTGTCAATATCTTAGTAATGAAAGGTATTTGCATGAAAGAGTTAAGTGTAGGATCTTATAAATAAGTTAAATATATAAAATAAAGTAGCTGTTGATAATTATTTGATATATTTGTAAAAGAAATGAAGTTTTAATTATGTAGAATGAAAGTTAGGTAACTTTTATAACTTAATTAGGTTAAAGTGAATTAACTTTTATTTGGTTAGTTGTTGTACTATAAGAAAATAGGTATTATTATTTTAGATATTATATATGAAATGCTAGGTTTTAGTTTGTAGTTATTATTAAGTTTGAGCTTTTAATGTAACTTTGTTGTTTCTCTATTCTTCTCATTTAACTATGTTAATGTTCATTTAAGTAAAATAAATGATATGAAGAAAAGTTAGTTATAGATAAGTGTAGTAATCTATACTTATGAGATGATTTAGACTATAATGGGTTCTTAAGAACTAACAATGGTTAGAATTATTGTCTATGTTAAATTGTACTTAATAAAGTTACTCTTTAAGCAAATATAAGTTTTAATTTAGGAATATTAGTAACTTTAACTATTTTATATACCTAAGTATATATAACAATATGGATGCTTAATTCATAATATTTATTTAATTTACAATTTAATGATTAATGATTACGTGGTTGAGTTATTAAGGAAAGTAATAGCCAGTTAGTCTGAAAGTTATAATAAAAATGTAATTAAAATAGTTAAACTTTTAGATTACTTATAATATAAAAACACTTTATTAATTTTAAATAAATTAAATAATTAAATAAATATAAATTAGTTATTACGATTTATAAAACCTTTAGTGTATTATTTATCCTCAAATAACTAATACATTACCAATCATAATCTACCAATCCTTATATATTTATCTATTGCTTTTAAGTAATTCAACTTTTCCTTAATTCAATGCCTTTACTTACTCTTTCTAATTCAAACATACCAAAAGTATATTAGAAACTACTTAAAAGTTATTTTGAGATATAAAACACTTATAATAAAAACAAACAAAGTGAACAGTCAACTTTAAATAGAACCTAGAAATTTACTAGTAAGTCCGCATTAGTCTAGTGGTTAGGATATTCGGCTCTCACCCGAAAGACCCGGGTTCAAGCCCCGGATGCGGAATTTTAACAATTTTACTTAAAGTTAGAAAAAATGAATCATTTTTATCATTTTTATTTAAATAGTAAAATGCTTTAAGCATAAAGACTTAAATCTAAGAAGGTAAATTAAGTATGTTTTGATTTTAAGAAAATCAAATACTATTAAAATAATAAAACTATAATAAGATCTTTGTATAATATATTTCAAAGTTAAATAATTAAGTTAAATAAATACAAAAAGACATTCAGAATTTAAAGGTTTATTAGATTATAAGTGCTATTATTTTAATTTATTAGGTATATATTAACTTTTATATATATAAGGTGAATGAGGATTTGGCTATAAACTAAATTTTAAAAAGTGTATTTATTTTAATTTAGTAGCTATTAAATAACTATTAGGACAAAGAAAGTAGAATGAAATAATAAAAGGTACTCGAAAGTTATTTCCAAAAAAGATGAGAAAATATAATGTAATTATTTTGTTTCATTTAGAAATTCTTTGCAATCATCTATAATGTGAAATTTATTTCTCATAGTAGTTTAAGTAAAAATTTCAAAGAAAATCAACTTTTATGGTTCCAGATTGATTTATTATTAATATTTTGTTAAATATAATTTTAAAAAGATAAAATTATAAGAGATATTTGAGAATAAAGATAGGGTAAATTAAAATTTAGATATTTCTAGTTTTTGATTAATATTTTCCTATCTATTTCTGTTTATCGATTTATTATAACTTCTTTTTTATTATTTTTTTAATTATTTAAAGAATATTTTAAGTTTAACTATTAAAAAAATTTAATTCATATAATGATTAAAAGAACCAAAAGGAAACTTCTCTAATTTAATATCAACTCAATTTTTAAGTATTATCCTATGCATTTTTATTTAATATGATGGAATCAAACTCTTAATTCAATTATTGATATACAATTTTTTTCTTTGTTTTAGAAATTTAAAAATCAAACTAATTAAAATGTCTTTAGCTGCTCTTTTTTCTAATGAATTATAAATTCAAGAGCTTATAGATGAGCAAGATACTTTACTTATCTTATTTTATGTAAATTGATTACTATTCTTTGTTGTTTTAAGCTAGATTAATTTTCAGCTTCTTTTATTTATAAATATAAATCTTAAAAATATAAAATCTATGAAATAAGAATGGATATCAAGTTTTTTTTAAATGTGAATATAGTTATTATTAAGTAAAAATCAATAAAAACTCCGAGGCCGGGGATTGAACCCGGGTCGTCTGCGTGACAGGCAGAAATACTAGCCACTATACTACCTCGGATCATACTGCTTATAATATCAAAAGTTTAAATACATAAGGAACTATTTCTTTAATAATAACTTTTAGTTCATATTATAAATCTTTTCAAGCTTTTCTTTAATATAAGTATAAATTGCTTTTTAAACTTTTATCAAGCAAAATTATGAGAAATATATAAAGGAAGATACGTAAAATAACCAAAGACTGTAAATAAAAAAGAGTTTAAGTGGAAAAATTTTAAAAAGATAATAACAGAGATTTCAGCATATTCCATAATCTTTTAATACTAATATTCTTAAAAAGAATAAGGATCTAGCATTTTATTTTATTCCTTTAATAAGATAAATAACAAATTAAATTGCATAAATGAAGTTTAAAACAATTTTGCTAATTATGATGATAGAATCTAATAAAATTAAATAATTTATATATTTATAAGTTTTCAAGAATATGCTTATTTAAAATTAAAGAACCTACATTAAAGCAAATATTATTAAGAATCTTTTTGATTTATTTTATATTTTCAAGCACTTAAATGATATTAGAGAATTTAAATTTAGAACTTCCGAAAAAAGTAGAAGAAAAATATAATAAATGAAATAATTTTCTTGATATATTAAGAAAGAAAGACAAGAATAAAAATAATGTTAAGAGATAATCATTTATCGAATATAATAGATAATTTAGAATTATTAAGAGGAAATATATAATGCATCAATATTAATTTAGGAATATTAATTAGAGAAAAAGCAAAACAATGAAGCTTTTAAAAAGTGGCGATTCGAATACATAGCTAGCGTCATTAATAACTATGCTTTTATTTAGCGTTTTTATTGATATTATCTTAATATATCAATAATACAATATAATGGCTTGGATTAATTATATCTAATTATATCAATTTCTATTTTAATAATCATAAACCTCTTGCTTTAATGCTGTTTATTATTAAGAAATATATTAAATATTTTAAGCAAGAGTTTTGAATGGATGAAATAAGAGGAAAAATCTTATATGATGGAATGGAAAATATTTCAGTCTAAAACGTCATAATTCTGGAACCGCATTAATCAGAGTTTTGCAAAAGTCTAGGAAAATTATGGATAATCATCATCAATCTTTGGAACTTTCTCAATAAAAAACTCTAGTCCATCTTTTTCTTCTTGTTTCCTAGTCAATTCGATATGCTGTTCTTTCGTGCTTAAAGCCTGAAATCTAAGGAATTCTTTAGTTACTAATAAAATATTTAAAAACATTAAGATTCTCAATTTATTAAGTGGAAAATATGATTTAATTTACAAAACCTAACCTTTAGAAAAGACAATAATCTAGATTTTGTAAAATGTTTGATATCAAAGACATATTCTAGTTCATAATACTTTTAAGTAGCTATAATTTAAACAAAACATAACTAAAAATACGAAAAAAGTTTAGAACTATCAGGGAATTCAAATTTTTACTAAATTAAAAACATGAAAAAATAAAAGTTATTTCAGAAAAACCAATTTACTCAAAAAATTTAATGAAGCTAAACATGCGATATATGAATATGGTTATCTTTCATTATATGAGGCTTAAAGAAAACTAAAGCAAACAAATTTAAAAGTAAAACTTTTAATTAAATTTAATGGAAAATTTAAAGAATTAAGTTAAATTTTTTATTTATAAATCACATAACCATAAATTTAAGATAGAGGCAGATTAATTTGAGAAAGTTAATATATAAAAAAAATAAAAACTTAGATGAACAAAATTTTATCAAAAAGGATTTTGTCAGATGATTTTTAATTTAAATGATATTGTAATAATGCATTTTTCGAAAGATAATAGCAAAAAATCATAATAAATAATCTAATACTAAAATTTCTTGGATTTTATAGTTTTTTCTATCTTCAAATATAATGAAAGTTTTCTTTATGAGTTAATTTCAAATATACTTTTGCAGAGATATAATATTAGAAAAATTTCTAAATAAAGCAAAATAATTACATTATATTTTCTCATCATTTTTTGGAAATAACTTTCGAGTACCTTTTATTATTTCATTCTACTTTCTTTGTCCTAATAGTTATTTAATAGCTACTAAATTAAAATAAATACACTTTTTAAAATTTAGTTTATAGCCAAATCCTCATTCACCTTATATATATAAAAGTTAATATATACCTAATAAATTAAAATAATAGCACTTATAATCTAATAAACCTTTAAATTCTGAATGTCTTTTTGTATTTATTTAACTTAATTATTTAACTTTGAAATATATTATACAAAGATCTTATTATAGTTTTATTATTTTAATAGTATTTGATTTTCTTAAAATCAAAACATACTTAATTTACCTTCTTAGATTTAAGTCTTTATGCTTAAAGCATTTTACTATTTAAATAAAAAGTATAAAAATGATTTATTTTTTCTAACTTTAAGTAAAATTGTTAAAATTCCGCATCCGGGGCTTGAACCCGGGTCTTTCGGGTGAGAGCCGAATATCCTAACCACTAGACTAATGCGGACTTACTAGTAAATTTCTAGGTTCTATTTAAAGTTGACTGTTCACTTTGTTTGTTTTTATTATAAGTGTTTTATATCTCAAAATAACTTTTAAGTAGTTTCTAATATACTTTTGGTATGTTTGAATTAGAAAGAGTAAGTAAAGGCATTGAATTAAGGAAAAGTTGAATTACTTAAAAGCAATAGATAAATATATAAGGATTGGTAGATTATGATTGGTAATGTATTAGTTATTTGAGGATAAATAATACACTAAAGGTTTTATAAATCGTAATAACTAATTTATATTTATTTAATTATTTAATTTATTTAAAATTAATAAAGTGTTTTTATATTATAAGTAATCTAAAAGTTTAACTATTTTAATTACATTTTTATTATAACTTTCAGACTAACTGGCTATTACTTTCCTTAATAACTCAAACACGTAATCATTAATAATTAAATTGTAAATTAAATAAATATTATGAATTAAGCATCCATATTGTTATATATACTTAGGTATATAAAATAGTTAAAGTTACTAATATTCCTAAATTAAAACTTATATTTGCTTAAAGAGTAACTTTATTAAGTACAATTTAACATAGACAATAATTCTAACCATTGTTAGTTCTTAAGAACCCATTATAGTCTAAATCATCTCATAAGTATAGATTACTACACTTATCTATAACTAACTTTTCTTCATATCATTTATTTTACTTAAATGAACATTAACATAGTTAAATGAGAAGAATAGAGAAACAACAAAGTTACATTAAAAGCTCAAACTTAATAATAACTACAAACTAAAACCTAGCATTTCATATATAATATCTAAAATAATAATACCTATTTTCTTATAGTACAACAACTAACCAAATAAAAGTTAATTCACTTTAACCTAATTAAGTTATAAAAGTTACCTAACTTTCATTCTACATAATTAAAACTTCATTTCTTTTACAAATATATCAAATAATTATCAACAGCTACTTTATTTTATATATTTAACTTATTTATAAGATCCTACACTTAACTCTTTCATGCAAATACCTTTCATTACTAAGATATTGACAAATACCAGACTATCTTTATTTAATAAGTTCTAATATCTAAGAATTATAAAAGCTGCTTGTTAATTTAGAATTTATTCATTTTCTTTAAATTGCTTAACTTTAGAGTTAGATATGCATTTAAGAAAATTGCTTTCTTCCTATTTAATTAGTTTAAATCCTCGTATTTATAAAAAATGAAAGAAACAATCGAAGACCAATGGTCATACGAGGAAGATAAGTTTATAATGGAGAAAATGAAGCTTAGCAACTGGTATTACAAGTGAACAAAAATAGCCAGACATGTTAATAAATAGTTTTATAACAGCGAAATAGTAAAAACTGATAAACAAATAAAGAGAAGATGGTTGTTTGTATTTAATCCTATGATTAATAATTAGTGGAATAGAGATTAAGCTTTAACTTTCGTTAAGATGTCTCAAAAGCATCGACATTCAAGTCGCAGGTACTGGTAAAAGCTAAAAAAGGAGTTTCAACCTTACAGCTTTAAGATGCTAAAGTTTAAATATAGGTAGTATCAAGCAATGAAAGAAGCTTAGTTCTTATTAAGTCATGCAACTAACGCAAAGCAAAGAGCAGCAAGTTCAGGAAATATCGATCATACAAGTTTACTGTGTAAGCAGTTAGAGAGTTTTTTATGATGGCATTTAAATATATTTTTAGTAATTTTTTAAATAGAAAGCTATTTAAGTATTTAAGTTAGTTCTAAATAAAATAATATTAAAAGAAGTTGTTATTTAATCTTAGATTAAATAAAAGTGTGGAAGGTAAGGAAATATAGCTTTGTATTATATAAGAGTGTTTATTGAAAGTTATTTGTTAAATTGATATAGATAAACTTAAATAAAAACTAGAAGAGAGTAAATAGGAACATTTAAATGAATATTTTATTATATTATTAATAATAAAATTTGCCAAGTTTATTAGTTAGTTAAGGAGACTTGAATTATGAAGTTCATAAGATGTTTTCTAAATAATCATATTATAATTTTGTTAGATATATCTTTAAATTATATTTATCTAACTAAATCTTTTAAGTGATACCATAAAATAAAAAAGTAAAGCTTTAAATAAATTTTAGAATAATTTAACAATGTTTAAATTAAAATTTATTATACTATTAATGTATATTAAATATAAAGCTAGGATATAAAATTCTTTATATAAAATTAGAAATTTATCTAAATTAGTTCTACTATTTAATAAAATAGATAGTGGGAAACTAGATTAAAATAAAAGTATGATAATTTTATTTTTATTTTGGCTAAATTTAAATAAATTTACTATTAAAAAAATAATAAGGCTCTGAATGTTTTATACTGTTATTTAATTTTAAGAAATTATGATTTTAAATTAATTTAACTTTAAAATGATAACTTTCTATTTATTAATAATTCTTTATCGTTTATTATTATTCTAAGTTAAGTTAATAAATTAGCTAGTTACTTTTAAAGTTTAGTTAGTATTTTATTTATACTTATACAAAAAACATATTTAAATCTACTATTTAATTCTCATATACAATTTTTTCCTCAGATGAGCCAACTTTAAATTTTTTAAAATAATTTTGCTTCTATTATTTTACAAGTTTTAAGCAAATATATTTTTAATGGAATAGCATTAGAAAGTTAAATATGTTCTAAACAATATTTAATAGATAGATCTATTAAATTTCTTGCTATATAGAAATAGTCCCTGAGTGTTTATTATAATTAATAAATTAGATAGAAAAAGTTCTGGAGGTTATAAGTACTTAGAAAATCCTATTGAAGTATAACATTTTTAGTTTAATAGAGATATAGTTAATCCATAATAATCTACAATATTGAAATATATCTTAATTGATATAAAAATACAAAATTATTATAAATTTAGTATAAAGACACTTTGTATCTGTTCCTGTGTTTTCTTAGATTGATGTATACAATATAAAATTATTTGCATATCTCTAATGTCATATATGAAGTATTTCTTAATCTATTTATAATAAATATCTCTCTAAATTAAATTTTAAATTTAGGCTAGATAATTTTTAGAAAAAATTGCTTTGCACTTTGATTCCAATATATATTTCTTTTGTTTAAATTTGTTGTGGCTATTAATACTTTTAACTCATTGACAAATGAAAATAGAAAGTAAACTTAGAGATATTAAAAAATCATTTTTAGATCTGTATTTGTTCTATTCTGTTAATTTATTATCTTAAATTTAAAAAATAGTAAATGTAGCTTTTCTTTTAAATATGTAAAAGAAAGCTAAATTTCCTTCAGTAATTATTATTATATTAGTTAAAAAATAATATGGTTTTTACTTTTCAAATCACTATCTGGTATATAAAATTTAATATGCATCTTTCATTTAAAATATATATCCATTTAGATAATAAAAAATTAGAAGATATATTCGAAACTTGTTATAAAAATATTAATAATAATAAATTGTAGCGACTCTGCCATTATTATTCTAACAACTTTTATGTTTATTTGTATTATTCTTATTGAACTCTTGTTCTTCATTTTCTATTGTATAATTGAATTCATCTTGCAGTATGATAAGCTTTCAAGCTCTTTCTAATACCTTCTTCATTTGATTATTGTTTGCTTCTATTATTACTTCATGCAGTTTTAATCCTTAGTTTATTTTTCTTCTATAAATTTATCCTTTTTACATAACAAAATAGTAAATTCAATTTATTTTAGAATAT
>CAMPDV010001916.1:0-88135 GCA_946699065.1 Loxodes magnus | reverse complement strand
AAACTGAAACTCTTTCTTCTTTTCTTACTTTACTTCTTCACTTTTCTAAATACTATAACTTCTCAAAGCATACTCCTTAAAACTGAAACTCTTTCTTCTTTTCTTACTTTACTTCTTCACTTTTCTAAATACTATAACTTCTCAAAGCATACTCCTTCAAACTGAAACTCTATCTTCTTTTCTTACTTTACTTCTTCACTTTTCTAAATACTTATTACTTCTCAAAGCATACTCCTTCAAACTGAAACTCTTTCTTCTTTTCTTACTTTACTTCTTCACTTTTCTAAATACTTATTACTTCTCAAAGCATACTTATAAAACTGAAACTCTATCTTCTTTTCTTACTTTACTTCTTTACTTTTCTAAATACTTATTACTTCTCAAAGCATACTCCTTAAAACTGAAACTCTATCTTCTTTTATTACTTTACTTCTTCACTTTTCTAAATACTTATTACTTCTCAAAGCATACTCCTTAAAACTGAAACTCTTTCTTCTTTTATTACTTTACTTCTTCACTTTTCTAAATACTTATTACTTCTCAAAGCATACTCCTTCAAACTGAAACTCTTTCTTCTTTTCTTACTTTACTTCTTCACTTTTCTAAATACTATAACTTCTCAAAGCATACTCCTTAAAACTGAAACTCTATCTTCTTTTTTTACTTTACTTCTTCACTTTTCTAAATACTTAGTACTTCTCAAAGCATACTCCTTAAAACTGAAACTCTATCTTCTTTTCTTACTTTATTTCTTCACTTTTCTAAATACTTATTACTTCTCAAAACATACTCCTTAAAACTGAAACTCTATCTTCTTTTCTTACTTTACTTCTTCACTTTTCTAAATACTTATTACTTCTCAAAGCATACTCCTTAAAACTGAAACTCTATCTTCTTTTCTTACTTTACTTCTTCACTTTTCTAAATACTTATTACTTCTCAAAGCATACTCCTTCAAACTGAAACTCTATCTTCTTTTCTTACTTTACTTCTTCACTTTTCTAAATACTTATTACTTCTCAAAGCATACTTATAAAAATGAAACTAAATCTTCTTTTCTTACTTTACTTCTTCACTTTTCTAAATGCTTATTACTTCTCAAAGCATACTCCTTAAAACTGAAACTCTATCTTCTTTTCTTACTTCACTTCTTCACTTTTCTAAATACTTATAACTTCTCAAAGAATACTCCTTAAAACTGAAACTCTATCTTCTTTTCTTACTTTACTTCTTCACTTTTCTAAATACTATAACTTCTCAAAGCATACTCCTTAAAACTGAAATTCTATCTTCTTTTCTTACTTTACTTCTTCACTTTTCTAAATACTTATTACTTCTCAAAGCATACTTATAAAAATGAAACTCTATCTTCTTTTATTACTTTACTTCTTCACTTTTCTAAATACTTATTACTTCTCAAAGCATACTTATAAAAATGAAATAAAATCTTCTTTTCTTACTTTACTTCTTTACTTTTCTAAATACTTATTACTTCTCAAAGCATACTCCTTAAAACTGAAACTCTTTCTTCTTTTTTTACTTTACTTCTTCACTTTTCTAAATACTTATTACTTCTCAAAGCATACTCCTTAAAACTGAAACTCTATCTTCTTTTCTTACTTTTCTTCTTCACTTTTCTAAATACTTATTACTTCTCAAAGCATACTCCTTCAAACTGAAACTCTATCTTCTTTTCTTACTTTACTTCTTAACTTTTCTAAATACTTATTACTTCTCAAAGCATACTCCTTAAAACTGAAACTCTATCTTCTTTTCTTACTTTACTTCTTCACTTTTCTAAATACTATAACTTCTCAAAGCATACTCATTAAAACTGAAACTCTATCTTCTTTTCTTACTTTACTTCTTCACTTTTCTAAATACTTATTACTTCTCAAAGCATACTCATTAAAACTGAAACTCTTTCTTCTTTTTTTACTTTACTTCTTCACTTTTCTAAATACTTATTACTTCTCAAAGCATACTCCTTCAAACTGAAACTCTATCTTCTTTTCTTACTTTACTTCTTCACTTTTCTAAATACTATAACTTCTCAAAGCATACTCCTTAAAACTGAAACTCTATCTTCTTTTCTTACTTTACTTCTTCACTTTTCTAAATACTATAACTTCTCAAAGCATACTCCTTAAAACTGAAACTCTATCTACTTTTCTTACTTTACTTCTTCACTTTTCTAAATACTTAGTACTTCTCAAAGCATACTCCTTCAAACTGAAACTCTATCTTCTTTTCTTACTTTACTTCTTCACTTTTCTAAATACTTATTACTTCTCAAAGCATACTCCTTAAAACTGAAACTCTATCTTCTTTTCTTACTTTACTTCTTCACTTTTCTAAATACTTATTACTTCTCAAAGCATACTCCTTAAAACTGAAACTCTATCTTCTTTTTTAACTTGACTTCTTAACTTTTCTAAATACTTAGTACTTCTCAAAGCATACTCCTTAAAACTGAAACTCTATCTTCTTTTCTTACTTTTCTTCTTCACTTTTCTAAATACTTATTACTTCTCAAAGCATACTCCTTAAAACTGAAATTCTATCTTCTTTTCTTAATTTACTTCTTCACTTTTCTAAATACTTATTACTTCTCAAAGCATACTCCTTAAAACTGAAACTCTTTCTTCTTTTCTTACTTTACTTCTTCACTTTTCTAAATACTTATTACTTCTCAAAGCATACTCCTTAAAACTGAAACTCTTTCTTCTTTTCTTACTTTACTTCTTCACTTTTCTAAATACTATAACTTCTCAAAGCATACTCCTTCAAACTGAAACTCTATCTTCTTTTCTTACTTTACTTCTTCACTTTTCTAAATACTTATTACTTCTCAAAGCATACTCCTTCAAACTGAAACTCTTTCTTCTTTTCTTACTTTACTTCTTCACTTTTCTAAATACTTATTACTTCTCAAAGCATACTTATAAAACTGAAACTCTATCTTCTTTTCTTACTTTACTTCTTTACTTTTCTAAATACTTATTACTTCTCAAAGCATACTCCTTCAAACTGAAACTCTATCTTCTTTTCTTACTTTACTTCTTCACTTTTCTAAATACTTATTACTTCTCAAAGCATACTTATAAAACTGAAACTCTATCTTCTTTTATTACTTTACTTCTTCACTTTTCTAAATACTTATTACTTCTCAAAGCATACTCCTTCAAACTGAAACTCTTTCTTCTTTTCTTACTTTACTTCTTCACTTTTCTAAATACTATAACTTCTCAAAGCATACTCCTTAAAACTGAAACTCTATCTTCTTTTTTTACTTTACTTCTTCACTTTTCTAAATACTTAGTACTTCTCAAAGCATACTCCTTAAAACTGAAACTCTATCTTCTTTTCTTACTTTATTTCTTCACTTTTCTAAATACTTATTACTTCTCAAAGCATACTCCTTAAAACTGAAACTCTATCTTCTTTTCTTACTTTACTTCTTCACTTTTCTAAATACTTATTACTTCTCAAAGCATACTCCTTAAAACTGAAACTCTATCTTCTTTTCTTACTTTACTTCTTCACTTTTCTAAATACTTATTACTTCTCAAAGCATACTCCTTAAAACTGAAACTCTATCTTCTTTTCTTACTTTACTTCTTCACTTTTCTAAATACTATAACTTCTCAAAGCATACTACTTAAAACTGAAACTCTTTCTTCTTTTCTTACTTTTCTTCTTCACTTTTCTAAATACTATAACTTCTCAAAGCATACTCCTTAAAACTGAAACTCTATCTTCTTTTCTTACTTTACTTCTTCACTTTTCTAAATACTATAACTTCTCAAAGCATTCTCATTAAAACTGAAACTCTATCTTCTTTTCTTACTTTACTTCTTCACTTTTCTAAATACTTATTACTTCTCAAAGCATACTCATTAAAACTGAAACTCTATCTTCTTTTCTTACTTTACTTCTTCACTTTTCTAAATACTATAACTTCTCAAAGCATACTCCTTAAAACTGAAACTCTATCTTCTTTTCTTACTTTACTTCTTCACTTTTCTAAATACTATAACTTCTCAAAGCATACTCCTTAAAACTGAAACTCTTTCTTCTTTTCTTACTTTACTTCTTCACTTTTCTAAATACTTATTACTTCTCAAAGCATACTCATTAAAACTGAAACTCTATCTTCTTTTCTTACTTTACTTCTTCACTTTTCTAAATACTATAACTTCTCAAAGCATACTCCTTAAAACTGAAACTCTATCTTCTTTTCTTACTTTACTTCTTCACTTTTCTAAATACTATAACTTCTCAAAGCATACTCCTTAAAACTGAAACTCTTTCTTCTTTTCTTACTTTACTTCTTCACTTTTCTAAATACTATAACTTCTCAAAGCATACTCCTTAAAACTGAAACTCTTTCTTCTTTTCTTACTTTACTTCTTCACTTTTCTAAATACTATAACTTCTCAAAGCATACTCCTTCAAACTGAAACTCTATCTTCTTTTCTTACTTTACTTCTTCACTTTTCTAAATACTTATTACTTCTCAAAGCATACTCCTTAAAACTGAAACTCTATCTTCTTTTTTTACTTTACTTCTTCACTTTTCTAAATACTATAACTTCTCAAAGCATACTCCTTAAAACTGAAACTCTATCGTCTTTTCTTACTTTACATCTTCACTTTTCTAAATACTTAGTACTTCTCAAAGCATACTCCTTAAAACTGAAACTCTATCTTCTTTTTTTACTTTATTTCTTCACTTTTCTAAATACTATAACTTCTCAAAGCATACTCCTTCAAACTGAAACTCTATCTTCTTTTTTTACTTTACTTCTTCACTTTTCTAAATACTTATTACTTCTCAAAGCATACTCCTTCAAACTGAAACTCTATCTTCTTTTCTAACTTTACTTCTTCACTTTTCTAAATACTATAACTTCTCAAAGCATACTCCTTAAAACTGAAACTCTATCTTCTTTTCTTACTTTACTTCTTCACTTTTCTAAATACTTATTACTTCTCAAAGCATACTCTTTAAAACACAAATTCTATCTTCTTTTCTTACTTTACTTCTTCACTTTTCTAAATACTTATTACTTCTCAAAGCATACTCCTTAAAACTGAAACTCTATCTTCTTTTTTTACTTTATTTCTTCACTTTTCTAAATACTATAATTTCTCAAAGCATACTCCTTAAAACTGAAACTCTATCTTCTTTTTTTACTTTACTTCTTCACTTTTCTAAATACTTATTATTTCTCAAAGCATACTCCTTAAAACTGAAACTCTATCTTCTTTTTTTACTTTACTTCTTCACTTTTCTAAATACTATAACTTCTCAAAGCATACTCCTTAAAACTGAAACTCTATCTTCTTTTTTTACTTTACTTCTTCACTTTTCTAAATACTTATTATTTCTCAAAGCATACTCCTTAAAACTGAAACTCTATCTTCTTTTTTTACTTTACTTCTTCACTTTTCTAAATACTATAACTTCTCAAAGCATACTCCTTCAAACTGAAACTCTATCTTCTTTTTTTACTTTACTTCTTCACTTTTCTAAATACTTATTACTTCTCAAAGCATACTCCTTAAAACTGAAACTCTATCTTCTTTTCTTACTTTACTTCTTCACTTTTCTAAATACTTATAACTTCTCAAAGCATACTCCTTAAAACTGAAACTCTATCTTCTTTTATTACTTTACTTCTTCACTTTTCTAAATACTTATTATTTCTCAAAGCATACTCCTTAAAACTGAAACTCTATCTTCTTTTCTTACTTTACTTCTTCACTTTTCTAAATACTTATTACTTCTCAAAGCATACTCCTTAAAACTGAAACTCTATCTTCTTTTTTTACTTTACTTCTTCACTTTTCTAAATACTTATTACTTCTCAAAGCATACTCTTTAAAACACAAATTCTATCTTCTTTTCTTACTTTACTTCTTCACTTTTCTAAATACTTATTACTTCTCAAAGCATACTCCTTAAAACTGAAACTCTATCTTCTTTTTTTACTTTATTTCTTCACTTTTCTAAATACTATAATTTCTCAAAGCATACTCCTTAAAACTGAAACTCTATCTTCTTTTTTTACTTTACTTCTTCACTTTTCTAAATACTTATTATTTCTCAAAGCATACTCCTTAAAACTGAAACTCTATCTTCTTTTTTTACTTTACTTCTTCACTTTTCTAAATACTATAACTTCTCAAAGCATACTCCTTAAAACTGAAACTCTATCTTCTTTTTTTACTTTACTTCTTCACTTTTCTAAATACTTATTATTTCTCAAAGCATACTCCTTAAAACTGAAACTCTATCTTCTTTTTTTACTTTACTTCTTCACTTTTCTAAATACTATAACTTCTCAAAGCATACTCCTTCAAACTGAAACTCTATCTTCTTTTTTTACTTTACTTCTTCACTTTTCTAAATACTTATTACTTCTCAAAGCATACTCCTTAAAACTGAAACTCTATCTTCTTTTCTTACTTTACTTCTTCACTTTTCTAAATACTTATAACTTCTCAAAGCATACTCCTTAAAACTGAAACTCTATCTTCTTTTATTACTTTACTTCTTCACTTTTCTAAATACTTATTATTTCTCAAAGCATACTCCTTAAAACTGAAACTCTATCTTCTTTTCTTACTTTACTTCTTCACTTTTCTAAATACTTATTACTTCTCAAAGCATACTCCTTAAAACTGAAACTCTATCTTCTTTTTTTACTTTACTTCTTCACTTTTCTAAATACTATAACTTCTCAAAGCATACTCCTTAAAACTGAAACTCTTTCTTCTTTTCTTACTTTACTTCTTCACTTTTCTAAATACATATTACTTCTCAAAGCATACTCCTTCAAACTGAAACTCTATCTTCTTTTCTTACTTTACTTCTTCACTTTTCTAAATACTTATTACTTCTCAAAGCATACTCCTTAAAACTGAAATTCCATCTTCTTTTCTTACTTTACTTCTTCACTTTTCTAAATACTATAACTTCTCAAAGCATACTCCTTAAAACTGAAACTCTATCTTCTTTTCTTAATTTATTTCTTCACTTTTCTAAATACTTATTACTTCTCAAAGCATACTCCTTCAAACTGAAACTCTTTCTTCTTTTCTTACTTTACTTCTTCACTTTTCTAAATACTTATTACTTCTCAAAGCATACTTATAAAACTGAAACTCTATCTTCTTTTCTAACTTTACTTCTTCACTTTTCTAAATACTATAACTTCTCAAAGCATACTCCTTAAAACTGAAACTCTTTCTTCTTTTCTTACTTTACTTCTTCACTTTTCTAAATACTTATTACTTCTCAAAGCATACTCTTTAAAACACAAATTCTATCTTCTTTTCTTACTTTACTTCTTCACTTTTCTAAATACTTATTACTTCTCAAAGCATACTCCTTAAAACTGAAACTCTATCTTCTTTTTTTACTTTACTTCTTCACTTTTCTAAATACTTATTATTTCTCAAAGCATACTCCTTCAAACTGAAACTCTATCTTCTTTTTTTACTTTACTTCTTCACTTTTCTAAATACTTATTACTTCTCAAAGCATACTCCTTAAAACTGAAACTCTATCTTCTTTTCTTACTTTACTTCTTCATTTTTCTAAATACTATAACTTCTCAAAGCATACTCCTTAAAACTGAAACTCTATCTTCTTTTCTTACTTTATTTCTTCACTTTTCTAAATACTTATTACTTCTCAAAGCATACTCCTTCAAACTGAAACTCTATCTTCTTTTTTTACTTTATTTCTTCACTTTTCTAAATACTTAGTACTTCTCAAAGCATACTCTTTAAAACACAAATTCTATCTTCTTTTCTTACTTTACTTCTTCACTTTTCTAAATACTTATTACTTCTCAAAGCATACTCCTTAAAACTGAAACTCTATCTTCTTTTTTTACTTTACTTCTTCACTTTTCTAAATACTTATAACTTCTCAAAGCATACTCCTTAAAACTGAAACTCTATCTTCTTTTTTTACTTTACTTCTTCACTTTTCTAAATACTTATTATTTCTCAAAGCATACTCCTTAAAACTGAAACTCTATCTTCTTTTCTTACTTTACTTCTTCACTTTTCTAAATACTTATTACTTCTCAAAGCATACTTATAAAAATGAAACTAAATCTTATTTTCTTACTTTACTTCTTCACTTTTCTAAATACTATAACTTCTCAAAGCATACTCCTTCAAACTGAAACTCTATCTTCTTTTCTTACTTTACTTCTTCACTTTTCTAAATACTATAACTTCTCAAAGCATACTCCTTAAAACTGAAACTCTATCTTCTTTTCTTACTTTACTTCTTCACTTTTCTAAATACTTATTACTTCTCAAAGCATACTCCTTAAAACTGAAACTCTATCTTCTTTTCTTACTTTACTTCTTCACTTTTCTAAATACTTATTACTTCTCAAAGCATACTCCTTAAAACTGAAACTCTATCTTCTTTTCTTACTTTACTTCTTCACTTTTCTAAATACTTATTATTTCTCAAAGCATACTCCTTTAAACTGAAATTCCATCTTCTTTTCTTACTTTACTTCTTCACTTTTCTAAATACTATAACTTCTCAAAGCATACTCCTTAAAACTGAAACTCTATCGTCTTTTCTTACTTTACATCTTCACTTTTCTAAATACTTAGTACTTCTCAAAGCATACTCCTTAAAACTGAAACTCTATCTTCTTTTTTTACTTTATTTCTTCACTTTTCTAAATACTATAACTTCTCAAAGCATACTCCTTCAAACTGAAACTCTATCTTCTTTTTTTACTTTACTTCTTCACTTTTCTAAATACTTATTACTTCTCAAAGCATACTCCTTCAAACTGAAACTCTATCTTCTTTTCTAACTTTACTTCTTCACTTTTCTAAATACTATAACTTCTCAAAGCATACTCCTTAAAACTGAAACTCTATCTTCTTTTCTTACTTTACTTCTTCACTTTTCTAAATACTTATTACTTCTCAAAGCATACTCTTTAAAACACAAATTCTATCTTCTTTTCTTACTTTACTTCTTCACTTTTCTAAATACTTATTACTTCTCAAAGCATACTCCTTAAAACTGAAACTCTATCTTCTTTTCTTACTTTACTTCTTCACTTTTCTAAATACTATAACTTCTCAAAGCATACTCCTTCAAACTGAAACTCTATCTTCTTTTTTTACTTTACTTCTTCACTTTTCTAAATACTTATTATTTCTCAAAGCATACTCCTTTAAACTGAAATTCCATCTTCTTTTTTTACTTTTCTTCTTCACTTTTCTAAATACTATAACTTCTCAAAGCATACTCCTTAAAACTGAAACTCTATCTTCTTTTTTTACTTTACTTCTTCACTTTTCTAAATACTTATTACTTCTCAAAGCATACTCCTTAAAACTGAAACTCTATCTTCTTTTTTTACTTTACTTCTTCACTTTTCTAAATACTATAACTTCTCAAAGCATACTCCTTAAAACTGAAACTCTATCTTCTTTTTTTACTTTACTTCTTCACTTTTCTAAATACTTATTATTTCTCAAAGCATACTCCTTAAAACTGAAACTCTATCTTCTTTTTTTACTTTACTTCTTCACTTTTCTAAATACTATAACTTCTCAAAGCATACTCCTTCAAACTGAAACTCTATCTTCTTTTTTTACTTTACTTCTTCACTTTTCTAAATACTTATTACTTCTCAAAGCATACTCCTTAAAACTGAAACTCTATCTTCTTTTCTTACTTTACTTCTTCACTTTTCTAAATACTTATAACTTCTCAAAGCATACTCCTTAAAACTGAAACTCTATCTTCTTTTCTTACTTTACTTCTTCACTTTTCTAAATACTTATTACTTCTCAAAGCATACTCATTAAAACTGAAACTCTTTCTTCTTTTTTTACTTTACTTCTTCACTTTTCTAAATACTTATTACTTCTCAAAGCATACTCCTTCAAACTGAAACTCTATCTTCTTTTCTTACTTTACTTCTTCACTTTTCTAAATACTATAACTTCTCAAAGCATACTCCTTAAAACTGAAACTCTATCTTCTTTTCTTACTTTACTTCTTCACTTTTCTAAATACTTCTCATACTTCTCAAAGCATACTCCTTAAAACTGAAACTCTATCTTCTTTTTTTACTTTACTTCTTCACTTTTCTAAATACTTATTACTTCTCAAAGCATACTCCTTAAAACTGAAACTCTATCTTCTTTTCTTACTTTACTTCTTCACTTTTCTAAATACTATAACTTCTCAAAGCATACTCCTTAAAACTGAAACTCTTTCTTCTTTTCTTACTTTACTTCTTCACTTTTCTAAATACTTATTACTTCTCAAAGCATACTCCTTAAAACTGAAACTCTATCTTCTTTTATTACTTTACTTCTTCACTTTTCTAAATACTTATTACTTCTCAAAGCATACTCCTTCAAACTGAAACTCTATCTCCTTTTCTTACTTTACTTCTTCACTTTTCTAAATACTATAACTTCTCAAAGCATACTCCTTAAAACTGAAACTCTATCTTCTTTTCTTACTTTACTTCTTCACTTTTCTAAATACTTATTACTTCTCAAAGCATACTCATTAAAACTGAAACTCTATCTTCTTTTTTTACTTTACTTCTTCACTTTTCAAAATGCTTATTACTTCTCAAAGCATACTCCTTAAAACTGAAACTCTATCTTCTTTTCTTACTTTACTTCTTCACTTTTCTAAATACTTATAACTTCTCAAAGCATACTCCTTAAAACTGAAACTCTATCTTCTTTTCTTACTTTACTTCTTTACTTTTCTAAATACTTATTACTTCTCAAAGCATACTCCTTAAAACTGAAATTCTATCTTCTTTTTTTACTTTACTTCTTCACTTTTCTAAATACTTATTACTTCTCAAAGCATACTCCTTCAAACTGAAACTCTATCTCCTTTTCTTACTTTACTTCTTCACTTTTCTAAATACTATAACTTCTCAAAGCATACTCCTTAAAACTGAAACTCTATCTTCTTTTCTTACTTTACTTCTTCACTTTTCTAAATACTTATTACTTCTCAAAGCATACTCCTTAAAACTGAAACTCTATCTTCTTTTCTAACTTTACTTCTTCACTTTTCTAAATACTTATTACTTCTCAAAGCATACTCCTTAAAACTGAAACTCTATCTTCTTTTCTTACTTTACTTCTTCACTTTTCTAAATACTTATAACTTCTCAAAGCATACTCCTTAAAACTGAAACTCTTTCTTCTTTTCTTACTTTTCTTCTTCACTTTTCTAAATACTATAACTTCTCAAAGCATACTCCTTCAAACTGAAACTCTATCTTCTTTTCTTACTTTACTTCTTCACTTTTCTAAATACTTATTACTTCTCAAAGCATACTCCTTAAAATGAAACTAAATTTTATTTTCTTACTTTACTTCTCACTTTTCTAAATACTTATTACTTCTCAAAGCATACTCCTTCAAACTGAAACTCTATCTTCTTTTCTAACTTTACTTCTTCACTTTTCTAAATACTATAACTTCTCAAAGCATACTCCTTAAAACTGAAACTCTATCTTCTTTTCTTACTTTACTTCTTTACTTTTCTAAATACTTATTACTTCTCAAAGCATACTCCTTAAAACTGAAATTCTATCTTCTTTTTTTACTTTACTTCTTCACTTTTCTAAATACTTATTACTTCTCAAAGCATACTCCTTCAAACTGAAACTCTATCTTCTTTTCTTACTTTACTTCTTCACTTTTCTAAATACTATAACTTCTCAAAGCATACTCCTTAAAACTGAAACTCTATCTTCTTTTTTTACTTTACTTCTTCACTTTTCTAAATACTTATTACTTCTCAAAGCATACTCCTTAAAACTGAAACTCTATCTTCTTTTCTTACTTTACTTCTTCACTTTTCTAAATACTTATTACTTCTCAAAGCATACTCCTTAAAACTGAAACTCTATCTTCTTTTCTTACTTTACTTCTTCACTTTTCTAAATACTATAACTTCTCAAAGCATACTCCTTAAAACTGAAACTCTATCTTCTTTTTTTACTTTACTTCTTCACTTTTCTAAATACTTATTACTTCTCAAAGCATACTCCTTCAAACTGAAACTCTATCTTCTTTTCTTACTTTACTTCTTCACTTTTCTAAATACTTATTACTTCTCAAAGCATACTCCTTAAAACTGAAACTCTATCTTCTTTTTTTACTTTACTTCTTCACTTTTCTAAATACTATAACTTCTCAAAGCATACTCCTTAAAACTGAAACTCTTTCTTCTTTTCTTACTTTACTTCTTCACTTTTCTAAATCCATATTACTTCTCAAAGCATACTCCTTCAAACTGAAACTCTATCTTCTTTTCTTACTTTACTTCTTCACTTTTCTAAATACTTATTACTTCTCAAAGCATACTCCTTCAAACTGAAACTCTATCTTCTTTTCTTACTTTACTTCTTCACTTTTCTAAATACTTATTACTTCTCAAAGCATACTCATTAAAACTGAAACTCTATCTCCTTTTCTTACTTTACTTCTTCACTTTTCTAAATACTTATAACTTCTCAAAGAATACTCCTTAAAACTGAAACTCTTTTCTTACTTTACTACTTCACTTTTCTAAATACTTAGTACTTCTCAAAGCATACTCCTTCAAACTGAAACTCTATCTTCTTTTCTTACTTTACTTCTTCACTTTTCTAAATACTTATTACTTCTCAAAGCATACTCATTAAAACTGAAACTCTATCTTCTTTTCTTACTTTACTTCTTCACTTTTCTAAATACTTATTATTTCTCAAAGCATACTCCTTAAAACTGAAACTCTATCTCCTTTTCTTACTTTACTTCTTCACTTTTCTAAATACTTATAACTTCTCAAAGAATACTCCTTAAAACTGAAACTCTTTTCTTACTTTACTACTTCACTTTTCTAAATACTTAGTACTTCTCAAAGCATACTCCTTCAAACTGAAATTCTATTTTCTTTTCTTACTTTATTTCTTCACTTTTCTAAATACTTATTACTTCTCAAAGCATACTCCTTCAAACTGAAACTCTATCTTCTTTTTTTACTTTATTTCTTCACTTTTCTAAATACTTAGTACTTCTCAAAGCATACTCCTTAAAACTGAAATTCTATTTTCTTTTCTTACTTTACTTCTTCACTTTTCTAAATACTTATTACTTCTCAAAGCATACTCCTTAAAACTGAAACTCTATCTTCTTTTATTACTTTACTTCTTCACTTTTCTAAATACATATTACTTCTCAAAGCATACTCCTTAAAACTGAAACTCTATTTTCTTTTCTTACTTTATTTCTTCACTTTTCTAAATACTTATTACTTCTCAAAGCATACTCCTTCAAACTGAAACTCTATCTCCTTTTTTTACTTTATTTCTTCACTTTTCTAAATACTTAGTACTTCTCAAAGCATACTCCTTAAAACTGAAACTCTATCTTCTTTTCTTACTTTATTTCTTTACTTTTCTAAATACTTATTACTTCTCAAAGCATACTCCTTAAAACTGAAACTCTATCTTCTTTTTTTACTTTACTTCTTCACTTTTCTAAATACTTATAACTTCTCAAAGCATACTCCTTAAAACTGAAACTCTATCTTCTTTTTTTACTTTACTTCTTCACTTTTCTAAATACTTATTACTTCTCAAAGCATACTCCTTCAAACTGAAACTCTATCTTCTTTTCTTACTTTACTTCTTCACTTTTCTAAATACTTATTACTTCTCAAAGCATACTCCTTAAAACTGAAACTCTATCTTCTTTTCTTACTTTACTTCTTCACTTTTCTAAATACTTATAACTTCTCAAAGCATACTCCTTAAAACTGAAACTCTATCTTCTTTTCTTACTTTACTTCTTCACTTTTCTAAATACTTATTATTTCTCAAAGCATACTCCTTAAAACTGAAACTCTATCTTCTTTTCTTACTTTACTTCTTCACTTTTCTAAATACTTATTACTTCTCAAAGCATACTCCTTAAAACTGAAACTCTATCTTCTTTTTTTACTTTACTTCTTCACTTTTCTAAATACTATAACTTCTCAAAGCATACTCCTTAAAACTGAAACTCTTTCTTCTTTTCTTACTTTACTTCTTCACTTTTCAAAATGCTTATTACTTCTCAAAGCATACTCCTTAAAACTGAAACTCTATCTTCTTTTCTTACTTTACTTCTTCACTTTTCTAAATACTTATTACTTCTCAAAGCATACTCATTAAAACTGAAACTCTATCTTCTTTTCTTACTTTACTTCTTCACTTTTCTAAATACTTATTATTTCTCAAAGCATACTCCTTAAAACTGAAACTCTATCTCCTTTTCTTACTTTACTTCTTCACTTTTCTAAATACTTATAACTTCTCAAAGCATACTCCTTAAAACTGAAACTCTATCTTCTTTTATTACTTTACTTCTTCACTTTTCTAAATACTTATTACTTCTCAAAGCATACTCCTTAAAACTGAAACTCTATCTTCTTTTCTTACTTTACTTCTTCACTTTTCTAAATACTTATTACTTCTCAAAGCATACTCCTTAAAACTGAAACTCTATCTTCTTTTTTTACTTTACTTCTTCACTTTTCTAAATACTATAACTTCTCAAAGCATACTCCTTAAAACTGAAACTCTTTCTTCTTTTCTTACTTTACTTCTTCACTTTTCTAAATACATATTACTTCTCAAAGCATACTCCTTCAAACTGAAACTCTATCTTCTTTTCTTACTTTACTTCTTCACTTTTCTAAATACTTATTACTTCTCAAAGCATACTCCTTAAAACTGAAACTCTATCTTCTTTTCTTACTTTACTTCTTCACTTTTCTAAATACTTATTACTTCTCAAAGCATACTCCTTAAAACTGAAACTCTATCTTCTTTTTTTACTTTACTTCTTCACTTTTCTAAATACTATAACTTCTCAAAGCATACTCCTTAAAACTGAAACTCTTTCTTCTTTTCTTACTTTACTTCTTCACTTTTCTAAATACATATTACTTCTCAAAGCATACTCCTTCAAACTGAAACTCTATCTTCTTTTCTTACTTTACTTCTTCACTTTTCTAAATACTTATTACTTCTCAAAGCATACTCATTAAAACTGAAACTCTATCTTCTTTTCTTACTTTACTTCTTCACTTTTCTAAATACTTATTATTTCTCAAAGCATACTCCTTAAAACTGAAACTCTATCTCCTTTTCTTACTTTACTTCTTCACTTTTCTAAATACTTATAACTTCTCAAAGCATACTCCTTAAAACTGAAACTCTATCTTCTTTTATTACTTTACTTCTTCACTTTTCTAAATACTTATTACTTCTCAAAGCATACTCTTTAAAACTGAAACTCTATCTTCTTTTCTTACTTTACTTCTTCACTTTTCTAAATACTATAACTTCTCAAAGCATACTCCTTAAAACTGAAACTCTTTCTTCTTTTCTTACTTTACTTCTTCACTTTTCTAAATACTTATTACTTCTCAAAGCATACTCCTTCAAACTGAAATTCTATTTTCTTTTCTTACTTTACTTCTTCACTTTTCTAAATACTTATTACTTCTCAAAGCATACTCCTTAAAACTGAAACTCTATCTTCTTTTTTTACTTTACTTCTTCACTTTTCTAAATACTTATTACTTCTCAAAGCATACTCCTTCAAACTGAAATTCTATTTTCTTTTCTTACTTTATTTCTTCACTTTTCTAAATACTTATTACTTCTCAAAGCATACTCCTTAAAACTGAAACTCTATCTCCTTTTTTTACTTTATTTCTTCACTTTTCTAAATACTTAGTACTTCTCAAAGCATACTCCTTAAAACTGAAACTCTATCTTCTTTTCTTACTTTACTTCTTCACTTTTCTAAATACTATAACTTCTCAAAGCATACTCCTTAAAACTGAAACTCTATCTTCTTTTTTTACTTTACTTCTTCACTTTTCTAAATACTTATAACTTCTCAAAGCATACTCCTTAAAACTGAAACTCTATCTTCTTTTTTTACTTTACTTCTTCACTTTTCTAAATACTTATTACTTCTCAAAGCATACTCCTTCAAACTGAAACTCTATCTTCTTTTCTTACTTTACTTCTTCACTTTTCTAAATACTTATTACTTCTCAAAGCATACTCCTTAAAACTGAAACTCTATCTTCTTTTTTTACTTTACTTCTTCACTTTTCTAAATACTTATAACTTCTCAAAGCATACTCCTTAAAACTGAAACTCTATCTTCTTTTCTTACTTTACTTCTTCACTTTTCTAAATACTTATTATTTCTCAAAGCATACTCCTTAAAACTGAAACTCTATCTTCTTTTCTTACTTTACTTCTTCACTTTTCTAAATACTTATTACTTCTCAAAGCATACTCCTTAAAACTGAAACTCTATCTTCTTTTTTTACTTTACTTCTTCACTTTTCTAAATACTATAACTTCTCAAAGCATACTCCTTAAAACTGAAACTCTTTCTTCTTTTATTACTTTACTTCTTCACTTTTCAAAATGCTTATTACTTCTCAAAGCATACTCCTTAAAACTGAAACTCTATCTTCTTTTCTTACTTTACTTCTTCACTTTTCTAAATACTTATTACTTCTCAAAGCATACTCATTAAAACTGAAACTCTATCTTCTTTTCTTACTTTACTTCTTCACTTTTCTAAATACTTATTATTTCTCAAAGCATACTCCTTAAAACTGAAACTCTATCTCCTTTTCTTACTTTACTTCTTCACTTTTCTAAATACTTATAACTTCTCAAAGCATACTCCTTAAAACTGAAACTCTATCTTCTTTTATTACTTTACTTCTTCACTTTTCTAAATACTTATTACTTCTCAAAGCATACTCCTTAAAACTGAAACTCTATCTTCTTTTCTTACTTTACTTCTTCACTTTTCTAAATACTTATTACTTCTCAAAGCATACTCCTTAAAACTGAAACTCTATCTTCTTTTTTTACTTTACTTCTTCACTTTTCTAAATACTATAACTTCTCAAAGCATACTCCTTAAAACTGAAACTCTTTCTTCTTTTCTTACTTTACTTCTTCACTTTTCTAAATACATATTACTTCTCAAAGCATACTCCTTCAAACTGAAACTCTATCTTCTTTTCTTACTTTACTTCTTCACTTTTCTAAATACTTATTACTTCTCAAAGCATACTCCTTAAAACTGAAACTCTATCTTCTTTTCTTACTTTACTTCTTCACTTTTCTAAATACTTATTACTTCTCAAAGCATACTCCTTAAAACTGAAACTCTATCTTCTTTTTTTACTTTACTTCTTCACTTTTCTAAATACTATAACTTCTCAAAGCATACTCCTTAAAACTGAAACTCTTTCTTCTTTTCTTACTTTACTTCTTCACTTTTCTAAATACTTATTATTTCTCAAAGCATACTCCTTTAAACTGAAATTCCATCTTCTTTTCTTACTTTACTTCTTCACTTTTCTAAATACTTATTACTTCTCAAAGCATACTCATTAAAACTGAAACTCTATCTTCTTTTCTTACTTTACTTCTTCACTTTTCTAAATACTTATTATTTCTCAAAGCATACTCCTTAAAACTGAAACTCTATCTTCTTTTCTTACTTTACTTCTTCACTTTTCTAAATACTTATAACTTCTCAAAGCATACTCCTTAAAACTGAAACTCTATCTTCTTTTATTACTTTACTTCTTCACTTTTCTAAATACTTATTACTTCTCAAAGCATACTCTTTAAAACTCAAATTCTATCTTCTTTTCTTACTTTACTTCTTCACTTTTCTAAATACTTATTACTTCTCAAATCATACTTATAAAAATGAAACTAAATCTTCTTTTCTTACTTTACTTCTTCACTTTTCTAAATACTTATAACTTCTCAAAGCATACTCCTTAAAACTGAAACTCTATCTTCTTTTCTTACTTTACTTCTTCACTTTTCTAAATACTTATTATTTCTCAAAGCATACTCCTTAAAACTGAAACTCTATCTTCTTTTCTTACTTTACTTCTTCACTTTTCTAAATACTTATTACTTCTCAAAGCATACTCCTTAAAACTGAAACTCTATCTTCTTTTTTTACTTTATTTCTTCACTTTTCTAAATACTTATTACTTCTCAAAGCATACTCCTTAAAACTGAAACTCTATCTCCTTTTTTTACTTTATTTCTTCACTTTTCTAAATACTTAGTACTTCTCAAAGCATACTCCTTAAAACTGAAACTCTATCTTCTTTTCTTACTTTACTTCTTCACTTTTCTAAATACTATAACTTCTCAAAGCATACTCCTTAAAACTGAAACTCTATCTTCTTTTTTTACTTTACTTCTTCACTTTTCTAAATACTTATAACTTCTCAAAGCATACTCCTTAAAACTGAAACTCTATCTTCTTTTTTTACTTTACTTCTTCACTTTTCTAAATACTTATTACTTCTCAAAGCATACTCCTTAAAACTGAAACTCTATCTTCTTTTTTTACTTTATTTCTTTACTTTTCTAAATACTTATTACTTCTCAAAGCATACTCCTTAAAACTGAAACTCTATCTTCTTTTCTTACTTTACTTCTTCACTTTTCTAAATACTATAACTTCTCAAAGCATACTCCTTAAAACTGAAACTCTATCTTCTTTTCTTACTTTACTTCTTCACTTTTCTAAATACTTATTACTTCTCAAAGCATACTCCTTAAAACTGAAACTCTATCTTCTTTTTTTACTTTACTTCTTCACTTTTCTAAATATTTATTACTTCTCAAAGCATACTCCTTAAAACTGAAATTCTATCTTCTTTTCTTACTTTACTTCTTCACTTTTCTAAATACTTATTACTTCTCAAAGCATACTCCTTAAAACTGAAACTCTATCTTCTTTTCTTACTTTACTTCTTCACTTTTCTAAATACTTATTACTTCTCAAAGCATACTTATAAAAATGAAACTAAATCTTATTTTCTTACTTTACTTCTTCACTTTTCTAAATACTATAACTTCTCAAAGCATACTCTTTCAAACTGAAACTCTATCTTCTTTTCTTACTTTACTTCTTCACTTTTCTAAATACTATAACTTCTCAAAGCATACTCCTTAAAACTGAAACTCTATCTTCTTTTCTTACTTTACTTCTTCACTTTTCTAAATACTTATTACTTCTCAAAGCATACTCCTTCAAACTGAAACTCTATCTTCTTTTTTTACTTTACTTCTTCACTTTTCTAAATACTTATTATTTCTCAAAGCATACTCCTTTAAACTGAAATTCCATCTTCTTTTTTTACTTTTCTTCTTCACTTTTCTAAATACTATAACTTCTCAAAGCATACTCCTTAAAACTGAAACTCTATCGTCTTTTCTTACTTTACATCTTCACTTTTCTAAATACTTAGTACTTCTCAAAGCATACTCCTTCAAACTGAAATTCCATCTTCTTTTTTTACTTTTCTTCTTCACTTTTCTAAATACTATAACTTCTCAAAGCATACTCCTTAAAACTGAAACTCTATCTTCTTTTCTTACTTTACTTCTTCACTTTTCTAAATACTTATTACTTCTCAAAGCATACTCCTTCAAACTGAAACTCTATCTTCTTTTCTTACTTTACTTCTTCACTTTTCTAAATACTATAACTTCTCAAAGCATACTCCTTAAAACTGAAACTCTTTCTTCTTTTCTTACTTTACTTCTTCACTTTTCTAAATACTTATTACTTCTCAAAGCATACTCTTTAAAACACAAATTCTATCTTCTTTTCTTACTTTACTTCTTCACTTTTCTAAATACTTATTACTTCTCAAAGCATACTCCTTAAAACTGAAACTCTATCTTCTTTTTTTACTTTATTTCTTCACTTTTCTAAATACTTAGTACTTCTCAAAGCATACTCCTTCAAACTGAAACTCTATCTTCTTTTTTTACTTTACTTCTTCACTTTTCTAAATACTTATTATTTCTCAAAGCATACTCCTTTAAACTGAAATTCCATCTTCTTTTTTTACTTTTCTTCTTCACTTTTCTAAATACTATAACTTCTCAAAGCATACTCCTTAAAACTGAAACTCTATCTTCTTTTCTTACTTTACATAATCACTTTTCTAAATACTTATGCATTCTCAAAGCATACTCCTTAAAACTGAAACTCTATCTTCTTTTTTTACTTTATTTCTTCACTTTTCTAAATACTATAACTTCTCAAAGCATACTCCTTCAAACTGAAACTCTATCTTCTTTTTTTACTTTACTTCTTCACTTTTCTAAATACTTATTACTTCTCAAAGCATACTCCTTCAAACTGAAACTCTATCTTCTTTTCTAACTTTACTTCTTCACTTTTCTAAATACTTATTACTTCTCAAAGCATACTCCTTAAAACTGAAACTCTATCTTCTTTTCTTACTTTACTTCTTCACTTTTCTAAATACTTATAACTTCTCAAAGCATACTCCTTAAAACTGAAACTCTTTCTTCTTTTCTTACTTTTCTTCTTCACTTTTCTAAATACTATAACTTCTCAAAGCATACTCCTTCAAACTGAAACTCTATCTTCTTTTCTTACTTTACTTCTTCACTTTTCTAAATACTTATTACTTCTCAAAGCATACTCCTTAAAATGAAACTAAATCTTATTTTCTTACTTTACTTCTTCACTTTTCTAAATACTATAACTTCTCAAAGCATACTCCTTAAAACTGAAACTCTATCTTCTTTTCTTACTTTACTTCTTCACTTTTCTAAATACTATAACTTCTCAAAGCATACTCCTTAAAACTGAAATTCTATCTTCTTTTTTTACTTTACTTCTTTACTTTTCTAAATACTTATTACTTCTCAAAGCATACTCCTTAAAACTGAAATTCTATCTTCTTTTTTTACTTTACTTCTTCACTTTTCTAAATACTTATTATTTCTCAAAGCATACTCCTTTAAACTGAAACTCTATCTTCTTTTTTTACTTTTCTTCTTCACTTTTCTAAATACTATAACTTCTCAAAGCATACTCCTTAAAACTGAAACTCTATCGTCTTTTCTTACTTTACATCTTCACTTTTCTAAATACTTAGTACTTCTCAAAGCATACTCCTTAAAACTGAAACTCTATCTTCTTTTTTTACTTTATTTCTTCACTTTTCTAAATACTATAACTTCTCAAAGCATACTCCTTCAAACTGAAACTCTATCTTCTTTTTTTACTTTACTTCTTCACTTTTCTAAATACTATAACTTCTCAAAGCATACTCCTTAAAACTGAAACTCTATCTTCTTTTTTTACTTTACTTCTTCACTTTTCTAAATACTTATTACTTCTCAAAGCATACTCCTTAAAACTGAAACTCTTTCTTCTTTTCTTACTTTACTTCTTCACTTTTCTAAATACATATTACTTCTCAAAGCATACTCCTTAAAACTGAAACTCTATCTTCTTTTCTTACTTTACTTCTTCACTTTTCTAAATACTTATTACTTCTCAAAGCATACTCCTTAAAACTGAAACTCTATCTCCTTTTCTTACTTTACTTCTTCACTTTTCTAAATACTTATAACTTCTCAAAGAATACTCCTTAAAACTGAAACTCTTTTCTTACTTTACTACTTCACTTTTCTAAATACTTAGTACTTCTCAAAGCATACTCTTTAAAACTCAAATTCTATCTTCTTTTCTTACTTTACTTCTTCACTTTTCTAAATACTTATTACTTCTCAAATCGCACTTATAAAAATGAAACTAAATCTTCTTTTCTTACTTTACTTCTTCACTTTTCTAAATACTTATTACTTCTCAAAGCATACTCCTTAAAACTGAAACTCTATCTTCTTTTCTTACTTTACTTCTTCACTTTTCTAAATACTTATTACTTCTCAAAGCATACTCCTTAAAACTGAAACTCTATCTTCTTTTATTACTTTACTTCTTCACTTTTCTAAATACTTATTACTTCTCAAAGCATACTCCTTCAAACTGAAATTCTATTTTCTTTTCTTACTTTATTTCTTCACTTTTCTAAATACTTATTACTTCTCAAAGCATACTCCTTCAAACTGAAACTCTATCTTCTTTTTTTACTTTATTTCTTCACTTTTCTAAATACTTAGTACTTCTCAAAGCATACTCCTTAAAACTGAAACTCTATCTTCTTTTCTTACTTTACTTCTTCACTTTTCTAAATACTTATTACTTCTCAAAGCATACTCCTTAAAACTGAAACTCTATCTTCTTTTCTTACTTTACTTCTTCACTTTTCTAAATACTTATTACTTCTCAAAGCATACTCCTTAAAACTGAAACTCTATCTTCTTTTATTACTTTACTTCTTCACTTTTCTAAATACTTATTACTTCTCAAAGCATACTCCTTCAAACTGAAATTCTATTTTCTTTTCTTACTTTATTTCTTCACTTTTCTAAATACTTATTACTTCTCAAAGCATACTCCTTCAAACTGAAACTCTATCTTCTTTTTTTACTTTATTTCTTCACTTTTCTAAATACTTAGTACTTCTCAAAGCATACTCCTTAAAACTGAAACTCTATCTTCTTTTCTTACTTTACTTCTTCACTTTTCTAAATACTATAACTTCTCAAAGCATACTCCTTAAAACTGAAACTCTATCTTCTTTTTTTACTTTACTTCTTCACTTTTCTAAATACTTATAACTTCTCAAAGCATACTCCTTAAAACTGAAACTCTATCTTCTTTTTTTACTTTACTTCTTCACTTTTCTAAATACTTATTACTTCTCAAAGCATACTCCTTCAAACTGAAACTCTATCTTCTTTTCTTACTTTACTTCTTCACTTTTCTAAATACTTATTACTTCTCAAAGCATACTCCTTAAAACTGAAACTCTATCTTCTTTTTTTACTTTACTTCTTCACTTTTCTAAATACTTATAACTTCTCAAAGCATACTCCTTAAAACTGAAACTCTATCTTCTTTTCTTACTTTACTTCTTCACTTTTCTAAATACTTATTATTTCTCAAAGCATACTCCTTAAAACTGAAACTCTATCTTCTTTTCTTACTTTACTTCTTCACTTTTCTAAATACTTATTACTTCTCAAAGCATACTCCTTAAAACTGAAACTCTATCTTCTTTTTTTACTTTACTTCTTCACTTTTCTAAATACTATAACTTCTCAAAGCATACTCCTTAAAACTGAAACTCTTTCTTCTTTTCTTACTTTACTTCTTCACTTTTCTAAATACATATTACTTCTCAAAGCATACTCCTTAAAACTGAAACTCTATCTTCTTTTCTTACTTTACTTCTTCACTTTTCTAAATACTTATTACTTCTCAAAGCATACTCATTAAAACTGAAACTCTATCTTCTTTTCTTACTTTACTTCTTCACTTTTCTAAATACTTATTATTTCTCAAAGCATACTCCTTAAAACTGAAACTCTATCTCCTTTTCTTACTTTACTTCTTCACTTTTCTAAATACTTATAACTTCTCAAAGAATACTCCTTAAAACTGAAACTCTTTTCTTACTTTACTACTTCACTTTTCTAAATACTTAGTACTTCTCAAAGCATACTCTTTAAAACTCAAATTCTATCTTCTTTTCTTACTTTACTTCTTCACTTTTCTAAATACTTATTACTTCTCAAATCATACTTATAAAAATGAAACTAAATCTTCTTTTCTTACTTTACTTCTTCACTTTTCTAAATACTTATTACTTCTCAAAGCATACTCCTTCAAACTGAAATTCTATTTTCTTTTCTTACTTTACTTCTTCACTTTTCTAAATACTTATTACTTCTCAAAGCATACTCCTTAAAACTGAAACTCTATCTTCTTTTATTACTTTACTTCTTCACTTTTCTAAATACTTATTACTTCTCAAAGCATACTCCTTCAAACTGAAATTCTATTTTCTTTTCTTACTTTATTTCTTCACTTTTCTAAATACTTATTACTTCTCAAAGCATACTCCTTCAAACTGAAACTCTATCTTCTTTTTTTACTTTATTTCTTCACTTTTCTAAATACTTAGTACTTCTCAAAGCATACTCCTTAAAACTGAAACTCTATCTTCTTTTCTTACTTTACTTCTTCACTTTTCTAAATACTATAACTTCTCAAAGCATACTCCTTAAAACTGAAACTCTATCTTCTTTTTTTACTTTACTTCTTCACTTTTCTAAATACTTATAACTTCTCAAAGCATACTCCTTCAAACTGAAACTCTATCTTCTTTTTTTACTTTATTTCTTCACTTTTCTAAATACTTATTACTTCTCAAAGCATACTCCTTCAAACTGAAACTCTATCTTCTTTTTTTACTTTATTTCTTCACTTTTCTAAATACTTATTACTTCTCAAAGCATACTCCTTAAAACTGAAACTCTATCTTCTTTTCTTACTTTACTTCTTCACTTTTCTAAATACTATAACTTCTCAAAGCATACTCCTTAAAACTGAAACTCTTTCTTCTTTTCTTACTTTACTTCTTCACTTTTCTAAATACTATAACTTCTCAAAGCATACTCCTTCAAACTGAAACTCTATCTTCTTTTTTTACTTTACTTCTTCACTTTTCTAAATACTTATTACTTCTCAAAGCATACTCCTTAAAAATGAAACTAAATCTTCTTTTCTTACTTTACTTCTTCACTTTTCTAAATACTTATTACTTCTCAAAGCATACTTATAAAAATGAAACTAAATCTTCTTTTTTTACTTTACTTCTTCACTTTTCTAAATGCTTATTACTTCTCAAAGCATACTCCTTAAAACTGAAACTCTATCTTCTTTTCTTACTTTACTTCTTTACTTTTCTAAATACTATAACTTCTCAAAGCATACTCCTTCAAACTGAAACTCTATCTTCTTTTCTTACTTTACTTCTTCACTTTTCTAAATACTTATTACTTCTCAAAGCATACTCCTTAAAACTGAAATTCTATCTTCTTTTCTTTCTTTACTTCTTTACTTTTCTAAATACTTATTACTTCTCAAAGCATACTCCTTAAAACTGAAACTCTATCTTCTTTTCTTACTTTTCTTCTTCACTTTTCTAAATACTTATTACTTCTCAAAGCATACTCCTTAAAACTGAAACTCTATCTTCTTTTTTTACTTTTCTTCTTCACTTTTCTAAATACTATAACTTCTCAAAGCATACTCCTTCAAACTGAAACTCTATCTTCTTTTTTTACTTTACTTCTTCACTTTTCTAAATACTTATTACTTCTCAAAGCATACTCATTCAAACTGAAACTCTATCTTCTTTTTTTACTTTACTTCTTCACTTTTCTAAATACGTATTACTTCTCAAAGCATACTCCTTAAAACTCAAATTCTATCGTCTTTTCTTACTTTTCTTCTTCACTTTTCTAAATACTTATTACTTCTCAAAGCATACTCCTTAAAACTGAAACTCTATCTTCTTTTCTTACTTTTCTTCTTCACTTTTCTAAATACTTATTACTTCTCAAAGCATACTCCTTAAAACTGAAACTCTATCTTCTTTTCTTACTTTTCTTCTTCACTTTTCTAAATACTATAACTTCTCAAAGCATACTCCTTAAAACTGAAACTCTATCTTCTTTTCTTACTTTACTTCTTCACTTTTCTAAATACTATAACTTCTCAAAGCATACTCCTTCAAACTGAAACTCTATCTTCTTTTTTTACTTTATTTCTTCACTTTTCTAAATACGTATTACTTCTCAAAGCATACTCCTTAAAACTCAAATTCTATCGTCTTTTCTAACTTTACTTCTTCACTTTTCTAAATACTATAACTTCTCAAAGCATACTCCTTAAAACTGAAACTCTATCGTCTTTTCTTACTTTACATCTTCACTTTTCTAAATACTTAGTACTTCTCAAAGCATACTCCTTAAAACTGAAACTCTATCTCCTTTTCTTACTTTACTTCTTCACTTTTCTAAATACTTATAACTTCTCAAAGCATACTCCTTAAAACTGAAACTCTATCTTCTTTTCTTACTTTACATCTTCACTTTTCTAAATACTTAGTACTTCTCACAGCATACTCCTTAAAACTGAAACTCTTTTCTTACTTTACTACTTCACTTTTCTAAATACTTAGTACTTCTCAAAGCATACTCTTTAAAACTCAAATTCTATCTTCTTTTCTTACTTTACTTCTTCACTTTTCTAAATACTTATTACTTCTCAAATCATACTTATAAAAATGAAACTAAATCTTCTTTTCTTACTTTACTTCTTCACTTTTCTAAATACTATAACTTCTCAAAGCATACTCCTTAAAACTGAAATTCTATTTTCTTTTCTTACTTTTCTTCTTCACTTTTCTAAATACTATAACTTCTCAAAGCATACTCCTTAAAACTGAAACTCTATCTTCTTTTATTACTTTACTTCTTCACTTTTCTAAATACTTATTACTTCTCAAAGCATACTCCTTAAAACTCAAATTCTATCGTCTTTTCTTACTTTTCTTCTTCACTTTTCTAAATACTATAACTTCTCAAAGCATACTCCTTAAAACTGAAACTCTATCTTCTTTTCTTACTTTACTTCTTCACTTTTCTAAATACTTATTACTTCTCAAAGCATACTTATAAAAATGAAACTAAATCTTCTTTTCTTACTTTACTTCTTCACTTTTCTAAATGCTTATTACTTCTCAAAGCATACTCCTTAAAACTGAAACTCTATCTTCTTTTCTTACTTCACTTCTTCACTTTTCTAAATACTTATAACTTCTCAAAGCATACTTATAAAACTGAAACTCTATCTTCTTTTCTTACTTCACTTCTTCACTTTTCTAAATACTTATTACTTCTCAAAGCATACTTATAAAACTGAAACTCTATCTTCTTTTCTTACTTTACTTCTTGACTTTTCTAAATACTTATTACTTCTCAAAGCATACTTATAAAAATGAAACTAAATCTTCTTTTCTTACTTTACTTCTTCACTTTTCTAAATACTATAACTTCTCAAAGCATACTCCTTAAAACTGAAACTCTATCTACTTTTCTTACTTTACTTCTTCACTTTTCTAAATACTTATAACTTCTCAAAGAATACTCCTTAAAACTGAAACTCTTTCTTCTTTTCTTACTTTACTTCTTCACTTTTCTAAATACTTATTACTTCTCAAAGCATACTCCTTAAAACTGAAACTCTATCTTCTTTTCTTACTTTACTTCTTCACTTTTCTAAATACTTATTACTTCTCAAAGAATACTCCTTAAAACTGAAACTCTTTTCTTACTTTACTTCTTCACTTTTCTAAATACTTATTACTTCTCAAAGCATACTCCTTAAAACTGAAACTCTATCTACTTTTCTTACTTTACTTCTTCACTTTTCTAAATACTATAACTTCTCAAAGCATACTCCTTAAAACTGAAACTCTTTCTTCTTTTCTTACTTTTCTTCTTCACTTTTCTAAATACTATAACTTCTCAAAGCATACTCCTTAAAACTGAAACTCTATCTTCTTTTCTTACTTTACTTCTTCACTTTTCTAAATACTATAACTTCTCAAAGCATACTCCTTAAAACTGAAACTCTTTCTTCTTTTCTTACTTTACTTCTTCACTTTTCTAAATACTATAACTTCTCAAAGCATACTCCTTCAAACTGAAACTCTATCTTCTTTTTTTACTTTACTTCTTCACTTTTCTAAATACTTATTACTTCTCAAAGCATACTCCTTAAAAATGAAACTAAATCTTCTTTTCTTACTTTACTTCTTCACTTTTCTAAATACTTATTACTTCTCAAAGCATACTTATAAAAATGAAACTAAATCTTCTTTTTTTACTTTACTTCTTCACTTTTCTAAATACTTATTACTTCTCAAAGCATACTCCTTAAAACTGAAATTAAATCTTCTTTTATTACTTTACTTCTTCACTTTTCTAAATACTTATTACTTCTCAAAGCATACTCCTTAAAACTCAAATTCTATCGTCTTTTCTTACTTTACTTCTTCACTTTTCTAAATACTTATTACTTCTCAAAGCATACTCCTTAAAACTGAAACTCTATCTTCTTTTCTTACTTTACTTCTTCACTTTTCTAAATACTATAACTTCTCAAAGCATACTCCTTAAAACTGAAACTCTATCTCCTTTTATTACTTTACTTCTTCACTTTTCTAAATACTTATTACTTCTCAAAGCATACTCCTTAAAACTGAGACTCTATCTTCTTTTCTTACTTTACTTCTTCACTTTTCAAAATGCTTATTACTTCTCAAAGCATACTCCTTAAAACTGAAACTCTTTCTTCTTTTTTTACTTTACTTCTTCACTTTTCTAAATACTTAGTACTTCTCAAAGCATACTCCTTAAAACTGAAACTCTATCTTCTTTTCTTACTTTACTTCTTCACTTTTCTAAATACTTATTACTTCTCAAAGCATACTCCTTAAAACTCAAATTCTATCGTCTTTTCTTACTTTTCTTCTTCACTTTTCTAAATACTTATTACTTCTCAAAGCATACTCCTTAAAACTGTAAATTCTATCTTCTTTTCTTACTTTACTTCTTTACTTTTCTAAATACTATAACTTCTCAAAGCATACTCCTTCAAACTGAAACTCTATCTTCTTTTCTTACTTTACTTCTTCACTTTTCTAAATACTTATTACTTCTCAAAGCATACTCCTTAAAACTGAAATTCTATCTTCTTTTTTTACTTTACTTCTTTACTTTTCTAAATACTTATGCATTCTCAAAGCATACTCCTTAAAACTGAAACTCTATCTTCTTTTTTTACTTTATTTCTTCACTTTTCTAAATACTATAACTTCTCAAAGCATACTCCTTAAAACTGAAACTCTATCTTCTTTTCTTACTTTACTTCTTCACTTTTCTAAATACTTATTACTTCTCAAAGAATACTCCTTAAAAATGAAACTAAATCTTCTTTTCTTACTTTACTTCTTCACTTTTCTAAATACTTATTACTTCTCAAAGCATACTTATAAAAATGAAACTAAATCTTCTTTTTTTACTTTACTTCTTCACTTTTCTAAATGCTTATTACTTCTCAAAGCATACTCCTTAAAACTGAAACTCTATCTTCTTTTCTTACTTCACTTCTTCACTTTTCTAAATACTTATAACTTCTCAAAGAATACTCCTTAAAACTGAAACTCTATCTTCTTTTTTTACTTTACTTCTTCACTTTTCTAAATACTATAACTTCTCAAAGCATACTCCTTAAAACTGAAACTCTATCTTCTTTTCTTACTTTACTTCTTCACTTTTCTAAATACTTATTACTTCTCAAAGAATACTCCTTAAAACTGAAACTCTTTTCTTACTTTACTTCTTCACTTTTCTAAATACTTATTACTTCTCAAAGCATACTCCTTAAAACTGAAACTCTATCTACTTTTCTTACTTTACTTCTTCACTTTTCTAAATACTATAACTTCTCAAAGCATACTCCTTAAAACTGAAACTCTTTCTTCTTTTCTTACTTTTCTTCTTCACTTTTCTAAATACTATAACTTCTCAAAGCATACTCCTTCAAACTGAAATTCCATCTTCTTTTTTTACTTTTCTTCTTCACTTTTCTAAATACTATAACTTCTCAAAGCATACTCCTTAAAACTCAAATTCTATCGTCTTTTCTTACTTTACTTCTTCACTTTTCTAAATACTTATTACTTCTCAAAGCATACTCCTTAAAACTGAAACTCTATCTTCTTTTCTTACTTTACTTCTTCACTTTTCTAAATACTTATTACTTCTCAAAGAATACTCCTTAAAACTGAAACTCTTTTCTTACTTTACTTCTTCACTTTTCTAAATACTTATTACTTCTCAAAGCATACTCCTTAAAACTGAAACTCTATCTACTTTTCTTACTTTACTTCTTCACTTTTCTAAATACTATAACTTCTCAAAGCATACTCCTTAAAACTGAAACTCTTTCTTCTTTTCTTACTTTTCTTCTTCACTTTTCTAAATACTATAACTTCTCAAAGCATACTCCTTCAAACTGAAATTCCATCTTCTTTTTTTACTTTTCTTCTTCACTTTTCTAAATACTATAACTTCTCAAAGCATACTCCTTAAAACTGAAACTCTATCTTCTTTTCTTACTTTACTTCTTCACTTTTCTAAATACTTATTACTTCTCAAAGCATACTCCTTCAAACTGAAACTCTATCTTCTTTTCTAACTTTACTTCTTCACTTTTCTAAATACTATAACTTCTCAAAGCATACTCCTTAAAACTGAAACTCTATCTTCTTTTCTTACTTTACTTCTTCACTTTTCTAAATACTTATTACTTCTCAAAGCATACTCCTTAAAACTGAAACTCTATCTTCTTTTTTTACTTTACTTCTTCACTTTTCTAAATACTTATTACTTCTCAAAGCATACTCCTTAAAACTGAAATTAAATCTTCTTTTATTACTTTACTTCTTCACTTTTCTAAATACTTATTACTTCTCAAAGCATACTCCTTAAAACTCAAATTCTATCGTCTTTTCTTACTTTACTTCTTCACTTTTCTAAATACTTATTACTTCTCAAAGCATACTCCTTAAAACTGAAACTCTATCTTCTTTTCTTACTTTACTTCTTCACTTTTCTAAATACTATAACTTCTCAAAGCATACTCCTTAAAACTGAAACTCTATCTCCTTTTATTACTTTACTTCTTCACTTTTCTAAATACTTATTACTTCTCAAAGCATACTCCTTAAAACTGAGACTCTATCTTCTTTTCTTACTTTACTTCTTCACTTTTCAAAATGCTTATTACTTCTCAAAGCATACTCCTTAAAACTGAAACTCTATCTACTTTTCTTACTTTACTTCTTCACTTTTCTAAATACTTAGTACTTCTCAAAGCATACTCCTTAAAACTGAAACTCTATCTTCTTTTCTTACTTTACTTCTTCACTTTTCTAAATACTTATTACTTCTCAAAGCATACTTATAAAACTGAAACTCTATCTTCTTTTTTTACTTTACTTCTTTACTTTTCTAAATACTTATGCATTCTCAAAGCATACTCCTTAAAACTGAAACTCTATCTTCTTTTTTTACTTTATTTCTTCACTTTTCTAAATACTATAACTTCTCAAAGCATACTCCTTAAAACTGAAACTCTATCTTCTTTTCTTACTTTACTTCTTCACTTTTCTAAATACTTATTACTTCTCAAAGAATACTCCTTAAAAATGAAACTAAATCTTCTTTTCTTACTTTACTTCTTCACTTTTCTAAATACTTATTACTTCTCAAAGCATACTTATAAAAATGAAACTAAATCTTCTTTTTTTACTTTACTTCTTCACTTTTCTAAATGCTTATTACTTCTCAAAGCATACTCCTTAAAACTGAAACTCTATCTTCTTTTCTTACTTCACTTCTTCACTTTTCTAAATACTTATAACTTCTCAAAGAATACTCCTTAAAACTGAAACTCTATCTTCTTTTTTTACTTTATTTCTTCACTTTTCTAAATACTATAACTTCTCAAAGCATACTCCTTAAAACTGAAACTCTATCTTCTTTTCTTACTTTACTTCTTCACTTTTCTAAATACTTATTACTTCTCAAAGAATACTCCTTAAAACTGAAACTCTTTTCTTACTTTACTTCTTCACTTTTCTAAATACTTATTACTTCTCAAAGCATACTCCTTAAAACTGAAACTCTATCTACTTTTCTTACTTTACTTCTTCACTTTTCTAAATACTATAACTTCTCAAAGCATACTCCTTAAAACTGAAACTCTTTCTTCTTTTCTTACTTTTCTTCTTCACTTTTCTAAATACTATAACTTCTCAAAGCATACTCCTTCAAACTGAAATTCCATCTTCTTTTTTTACTTTTCTTCTTCACTTTTCTAAATACTATAACTTCTCAAAGCATACTCCTTAAAACTGAAACTCTATCTTCTTTTCTTACTTTACTTCTTCACTTTTCTAAATACTATAACTTCTCAAAGCATACTCCTTAAAACTGAAACTCTATCTTCTTTTCTTACTTTACTTCTTCACTTTTCTAAATACTTATTACTTCTCAAAGCATACTCCTTAAAATGAAACTAAATCTTATTTTCTTACTTTACTTCTTCACTTTTCTAAATACTTATTACTTCTCAAAGCATACTCCTTAAAACTGAAATTAAATCTTCTTTTCTTACTTTACTTCTTCACTTTTCTAAATACTTATTACTTCTCAAAGCATACTCCTTAAAACTCAAATTCTATCGTCTTTTCTTACTTTACTTCTTCACTTTTCTAAATACTTATTACTTCTCAAAGCATACTCCTTAAAACTGAAACTCTATCTTCTTTTCTTACTTTACTTCTTCACTTTTCTAAATACTTATTACTTCTCAAAGAATACTCCTTAAAACTGAAACTCTTTTCTTACTTTACTTCTTCACTTTTCTAAATACTTATTACTTCTCAAAGCATACTCCTTAAAACTGAAACTCTATCTACTTTTCTTACTTTACTTCTTCACTTTTCTAAATACTATAACTTCTCAAAGCATACTCCTTAAAACTGAAACTCTTTCTTCTTTTCTTACTTTTCTTCTTCACTTTTCTAAATACTATAACTTCTCAAAGCATACTCCTTCAAACTGAAATTCCATCTTCTTTTTTTACTTTTCTTCTTCACTTTTCTAAATACTATAACTTCTCAAAGCATACTCCTTAAAACTGAAACTCTATCTTCTTTTTTTACTTTACTTCTTCACTTTTCTAAATACTTATTACTTCTCAAAGCATACTCCTTCAAACTGAAACTCTATCTTCTTTTCTAACTTTACTTCTTCACTTTTCTAAATACTTATTACTTCTCAAAGCATACTCCTTAAAACTGAAACTCTATCTTCTTTTCTTACTTTACTTCTTCACTTTTCTAAATACTTATTACTTCTCAAAGCATACTCCTTAAAACTGAAACTCTATCTTCTTTTTTTACTTTACTTCTTCACTTTTCTAAATACTTATTACTTCTCAAAGCATACTCCTTAAAACTGAAATTAAATCTTCTTTTATTACTTTACTTCTTCACTTTTCTAAATACTTATTACTTCTCAAAGCATACTCCTTAAAACTCAAATTCTATCGTCTTTTCTTACTTTACTTCTTCACTTTTCTAAATACTTATTACTTCTCAAAGCATACTCCTTAAAACTGAAACTCTATCTTCTTTTCTTACTTTACTTCTTCACTTTTCTAAATACTATAACTTCTCAAAGCATACTCCTTAAAACTGAAACTCTATCTCCTTTTATTACTTTACTTCTTCACTTTTCTAAATACTTATTACTTCTCAAAGCATACTCCTTAAAACTGAGACTCTATCTTCTTTTCTTACTTTACTTCTTCACTTTTCAAAATGCTTATTACTTCTCAAAGCATACTCCTTAAAACTGAAACTCTTTCTTCTTTTTTTACTTTACTTCTTCACTTTTCTAAATACTTAGTACTTCTCAAAGCATACTCCTTAAAACTGAAACTCTATCTTCTTTTCTTACTTTACTTCTTCACTTTTCTAAATACTTATTACTTCTCAAAGCATACTTATAAAACTGAAACTCTATCTTCTTTTTTTACTTTACTTTTTCACTTTTCTAAATACTTATTACTTCTCAAAGCATACTCCTTCAAACTGAAATTAAATCTTCTTTTCTTACTTTACTTCTTCACTTTTCTAAATACTTATTACTTCTCAAAGCATACTCCTTAAAACTGAAACTCTATCTTCTTTTCTTACTTTTCTTCTTCACTTTTCTAAATACTTATTACTTCTCAAAGCATACTCCTTAAAACTGAAATTCTATCTTCTTTTTTTACTTTACTTCTTTACTTTTCTAAATACTTATGCATTCTCAAAGCATACTCCTTAAAACTGAAACTCTATCTTTTTTTTTTACTTTATTTCTTCACTTTTCTAAATACTATAACTTCTCAAAGCATACTCCTTAAAACTGAAACTCTATCTTCTTTTCTTACTTTACTTCTTCACTTTTCTAAATACTTATTACTTCTCAAAGAATACTCCTTAAAAATGAAACTAAATCTTCTTTTCTTACTTTACTTCTTCACTTTTCTAAATACTTATTACTTCTCAAAGCATACTTATAAAAATGAAACTAAATCTTCTTTTTTTACTTTACTTCTTCACTTTTCTAAATGCTTATTACTTCTCAAAGCATACTCCTTAAAACTGAAACTCTATCTTCTTTTCTTACTTCACTTCTTCACTTTTCTAAATACTTATAACTTCTCAAAGAATACTCCTTAAAACTGAAACTCTATCTTCTTTTTTTACTTTATTTCTTCACTTTTCTAAATACTATAACTTCTCAAAGCATACTCCTTAAAACTGAAACTCTATCTTCTTTTCTTACTTTACTTCTTCACTTTTCTAAATACTTATTACTTCTCAAAGAATACTCCTTAAAACTGAAACTCTTTTCTTACTTTACTTCTTCACTTTTCTAAATACTTATTACTTCTCAAAGCATACTCCTTAAAACTGAAACTCTATCTACTTTTCTTACTTTACTTCTTCACTTTTCTAAATACTATAACTTCTCAAAGCATACTCCTTAAAACTGAAACTCTTTCTTCTTTTCTTACTTTTCTTCTTCACTTTTCTAAATACTATAACTTCTCAAAGCATACTCCTTCAAACTGAAATTCCATCTTCTTTTTTTACTTTTCTTCTTCACTTTTCTAAATACTATAACTTCTCAAAGCATACTCCTTAAAACTGAAACTCTATCTTCTTTTCTTACTTTACTTCTTCACTTTTCTAAATACTATAACTTCTCAAAGCATACTCCTTAAAACTGAAACTCTATCTTCTTTTCTTACTTTACTTCTTCACTTTTCTAAATACTTATTACTTCTCAAAGCATACTCATTAAAACTGAAACTCTATCGTCTTTTCTTACTTTACATCTTCACTTTTCTAAATACTTATTACTTCTCAAAGCATACTCATTAAAACTGAAACTCTATCTTCTTTTCTTACTTTACTTCTTCACTTTTCTAAATACTTATTACTTCTCAAAGCATACTCCTTAAAACTCAAATTCTATCGTCTTTTCTTACTTTACTTCTTCACTTTTCTAAATACTTATTACTTCTCAAAGCATACTCCTTAAAACTGAAACTCTATCTTCTTTTCTTACTTTACTTCTTCACTTTTCTAAATACTATAACTTCTCAAAGCATACTCCTTAAAACTGAAACTCTATCTTCTTTTTTTACTTTACTTCTTCACTTTTCTAAATACTTATTACTTCTCAAAGCATACTCCTTAAAACTGAAACTCTATCTTCTTTTATTACTTTACTTCTTCACTTTTCTAAATACTTATTACTTCTCAAAGCATACTCCTTAAAACTGAAACTCTATCTTCTTTTTTTACTTTTCTTCTTCACTTTTCTAAATACTATAACTTCTCAAAGCATACTCCTTAAAACTGAAACTCTATCTTCTTTTCTTACTTTACTTCTTCACTTTTCTAAATACTTATTACTTCTCAAAGCATACTTATAAAAATGAAACTAAATCTTCTTTTCTTACTTTACTTCTTCACTTTTCTAAATGCTTATTACTTCTCAAAGCATACTCCTTAAAACTGAAACTCTATCTTCTTTTCTTACTTCACTTCTTCACTTTTCTAAATACTTATTACTTCTCAAAGCATACTCCTTAAAACTGAAACTCTTTCTTCTTTTCTTACTTTACTTCTTCACTTTTCTAAATACTTATTACTTCTCAAAGCATACTTATAAAACTGAAACTCTATCTTCTTTTCTTACTTTACTTCTTCACTTTTCTAAATACTTATTACTTCTCAAAGCATACTTATAAAAATGAAACTAAATCTTCTTTTCTTACTTTACTTCTTCACTTTTCTAAATACTATAACTTCTCAAAGAATACTCCTTAAAACTGAAACTCTATCTACTTTTCTTACTTTACTTCTTCACTTTTCTAAATACTTATAACTTCTCAAAGAATACTCATTAAAACTGAAACTCTTTCTTCTTTTCTTACTTTACTTCTTCACTTTTCTAAATACTATAACTTCTCAAAGCATACTCCTTAAAACTGAAACTCTATCTTCTTTTTTTACTTTACTTCTTCACTTTTCTAAATACTTATTACTTCTCAAAGCATACTCCTTAAAACTGAAACTCTATCTTCTTTTCTTACTTTACTTCTTCACTTTTCTAAATACTTATAACTTCTCAAAGAATACTCCTTAAAACTGAAACTCTTTTCTTACTTTACTACTTCACTTTTCTAAATACTTATTACTTCTCAAAGCATACTCCTTAAAACTCAAATTCTATCGTCTTTTCTTACTTTTCTTCTTCACTTTTCTAAATACTTATTACTTCTCAAATCATACTTATAAAAATGAAACTAAATCTTCTTTTCTTACTTTACTTCTTCACTTTTCTAAATGCTTATTACTTCTCAAAGCATACTCCTTAAAACTGAAATTCTATTTTCTTTTCTTACTTTACTTCTTCACTTTTCTAAATACTTATTACTTCTCAAAGAATACTCCTTAAAACTGAAACTCTTTTCTTACTTTACTTCTTCACTTTTCTAAATACTTATTACTTCTCAAAGCATACTCCTTAAAACTCAAATTCTATCTTCTTTTCTTACTTTACTTCTTCACTTTTCTAAATACTTATTATTTCTCAAAGCATACTCCTTAAAACTGAAACTCTATCTTCTTTTCTTACTTTACTTCTTCACTTTTCTAAATACTTATTACTTCTCAAAGCATACTCCTTAAAACTGAAACTCTATCTTCTTTTTTTACTTTACTTCTTCACTTTTCTAAATACTATAACTTCTCAAAGCATACTCCTTAAAACTGAAACTCTATCTTCTTTTCTTACTTTACTTCTTCACTTTTCTAAATACTATAACTTCTCAAAGCATACTCCTTAAAACTCAAATTCTATCGTCTTTTCTTACTTTACTTCTTCACTTTTCTAAATACTTATTACTTCTCAAAGCATACTCCTTAAAACTGAAACTCTATCTTCTTTTCTTACTTTACTTCTTCACTTTTCTAAATACTTATTACTTCTCAAAGCATACTCCTTAAAACTCAAATTCTATCGTCTTTTCTTACTTTTCTTCTTCACTTTTCTAAATACTATAACTTCTCAAAGCATACTCCTTAAAACTGAAACTCTATCTTCTTTTCTTACTTTACTTCTTCACTTTTCTAAATACTTATTACTTCTCAAAGCATACTTATAAAAATGAAACTAAATCTTCTTTTCTTACTTTACTTCTTCACTTTTCTAAATACTTATTACTTCTCAAAGCATACTCCTTAAAACTGAAACTCTATCTTCTTTTCTTACTTCACTTCTTCACTTTTCTAAATACTTATAACTTCTCAAAGAATACTCCTTAAAACTGAAACTCTTTCTTCTTTTCTTACTTTACTTCTTCACTTTTCTAAATACTTATTACTTCTCAAAGCATACTTATAAAACTGAAACTCTATCTTCTTTTCTTACTTTACTTCTTCACTTTTCTAAATACTTATTACTTCTCAAAGCATACTTATAAAAATGAAACTAAATCTTCTTTTCTTACTTTACTTCTTCACTTTTCTAAATACTATAACTTCTCAAAGCATACTCCTTAAAACTGAAACTCTATCTACTTTTCTTACTTTACTTCTTCACTTTTCTAAATACTTATAACTTCTCAAAGAATACTCCTTAAAACTGAAACTCTTTCTTCTTTTCTTACTTTACTTCTTCACTTTTCTAAATACTTAGTACTTCTCAAAGCATACTCCTTAAAACTGAAACTCTATCTTCTTTTCTTACTTTACTTCTTCACTTTTCTAAATACTTATTACTTCTCAAAGCATACTTATAAAACTGAAACTCTATCTTCTTTTCTTACTTTACTTCTTCACTTTTCTAAATACTTATTACTTCTCAAAGCATACTCCTTAAAACTGAAACTCTATCTTCTTTTTTTACTTTACTTCTTCACTTTTCTAAATACTTATTACTTCTCAAAGCATACTCCTTAAAACTGAAACTCTTTTCTTACTTTACTTCTTCACTTTTCTAAATACTTATTACTTCTCAAAGCATACTCCTTAAAACTGAAACTCTATCTACTTTTCTTACTTTACTTCTTCACTTTTCTAAATACTATAACTTCTCAAAGCATACTCCTTAAAACTGAAACTCTATCTTCTTTTCTTACTTCACTTCTTCACTTTTCTAAATACTTATTACTTCTCAAAGCATACTCCTTAAAACTGAAACTCTATCTTCTTTTTTTACTTTACTTCTTCACTTTTCTAAATACTTATTACTTCTCAAAGCATACTCCTTAAAACTGAAACTCTTTTCTTACTTTACTTCTTCACTTTTCTAAATACTTATTACTTCTCAAAGCATACTCCTTAAAACTGAAACTCTATCTTCTTTTCTTACTTTACTTCTTCACTTTTCTAAATACTATAACTTCTCAAAGCATACTCCTTAAAACTGAAACTCTATCTTCTTTTCTTACTTTACTTCTTCACTTTTCTAAATACTTATTACTTCTCAAAGCATACTCCTTCAAACTGAAACTCTATCTTCTTTTCTAACTTTACTTCTTCACTTTTCTAAATACTATAACTTCTCAAAGCATACTCCTTAAAACTGAAACTCTATCTTCTTTTCTTACTTTACTTCTTCACTTTTCTAAATACTTATTACTTCTCAAAGCATACTCCTTAAAACTGAAACTCTATCTTCTTTTTTTACTTTACTTCTTCACTTTTCTAAATACTTATTACTTCTCAAAGCATACTCCTTAAAACTGAAATTAAATCTTCTTTTATTACTTTACTTCTTCACTTTTCTAAATACTTATTACTTCTCAAAGCATACTCCTTAAAACTGAAACTCTATCTTCTTTTCTTACTTTACTTCTTCACTTTTCTAAATACTATAACTTCTCAAAGCATACTCCTTAAAACTGAAACTCTATCTCCTTTTATTACTTTACTTCTTCACTTTTCTAAATACTTATTACTTCTCAAAGCATACTCCTTAAAACTGAGACTCTATCTTCTTTTCTTACTTTACTTCTTCACTTTTCAAAATGCTTATTACTTCTCAAAGCATACTCCTTAAAACTGAAACTCTTTCTTCTTTTTTTACTTTACTTCTTCACTTTTCTAAATACTTAGTACTTCTCAAAGCATACTCCTTAAAACTGAAACTCTATCTTCTTTTCTTACTTTACTTCTTTACTTTTCTAAATACTTATGCATTCTCAAAGCATACTCCTTAAAACTGAAACTCTATCTTCTTTTTTTACTTTATTTCTTCACTTTTCTAAATACTATAACTTCTCAAAGCATACTCCTTAAAACTGAAACTCTATCGTCTTTTCTTACTTTACATCTTCACTTTTCTAAATACTTAGTACTTCTCAAAGCATACTCCTTAAAAATGAAACTAAATCTTCTTTTCTTACTTTACTTCTTCACTTTTCTAAATACTTATTACTTCTCAAAGCATACTCCTTCAAACTGAAACTCTATCTTCTTTTCTTACTTTACTTCTTCACTTTTCTAAATACGTATTACTTCTCAAATCATACTTATAAAAATGAAACTAAATCTTCTTTTCTTACTTTACTTCTTCACTTTTCAAAATGCTTATTACTTCTCAAAGCATACTCCTTAAAACTGAAACTCTATCTTCTTTTTTTACTTTATTTCTTCACTTTTCTAAATACTATAACTTCTCAAAGCATACTCCTTAAAACTGAAACTCTATCTTCTTTTCTTACTTTACTTCTTCACTTTTCTAAATACTTATTACTTCTCAAAGCATACTCCTTAAAACTGAAACTCTATCGTCTTTTCTTACTTTACATCTTCACTTTTCTAAATACTTAGTACTTCTCAAAGCATACTCCTTAAAAATGAAACTAAATCTTCTTTTCTTACTTTACTTCTTCACTTTTCTAAATACTTATTACTTCTCAAAGCATACTCCTTAAAAATGAAACTAAATCTTCTTTTCTTACTTTACTTCTTCACTTTTCTAAATACTTATTACTTCTCAAAGCATACTTATAAAAATGAAACTAAATCTTCTTTTTTTACTTTACTTCTTCACTTTTCTAAATACTATAACTTCTCAAAGCATACTCCTTAAAACTGAAACTCTATCTACTTTTCTTACTTTACTTCTTCACTTTTCTAAATACTTATAACTTCTCAAAGAATACTCCTTAAAACTGAAACTCTTTCTTCTTTTCTTACTTTACTTCTTCACTTTTCTAAATACTTAGTACTTCTCAAAGCATACTCCTTAAAACTGAAACTCTATCTTCTTTTCTTACTTTACTTCTTCACTTTTCTAAATACTTATTACTTCTCAAAGCATACTTATAAAACTGAAACTCTATCTTCTTTTCTTACTTTACTTCTTCACTTTTCTAAATACTTATTACTTCTCAAAGCATACTCCTTAAAACTGAAACTCTATCTTCTTTTTTTACTTTACTTCTTCACTTTTCTAAATACTTATTACTTCTCAAAGCATACTCCTTAAAACTGAAACTCTTTTCTTACTTTACTTCTTCACTTTTCTAAATACTTATTACTTCTCAAAGCATACTCCTTAAAACTGAAACTCTATCTACTTTTCTTACTTTACTTCTTCACTTTTCTAAATACTATAACTTCTCAAAGCATACTCCTTAAAACTGAAACTCTATCTTCTTTTCTTACTTCACTTCTTCACTTTTCTAAATACTTATTACTTCTCAAAGCATACTCCTTAAAACTGAAACTCTATCTTCTTTTTTTACTTTACTTCTTCACTTTTCTAAATACTTATTACTTCTCAAAGCATACTCCTTAAAACTGAAACTCTTTTCTTACTTTACTTCTTCACTTTTCTAAATACTTATTACTTCTCAAAGCATACTCCTTAAAACTGAAACTCTATCTTCTTTTCTTACTTTACTTCTTCACTTTTCTAAATACTATAACTTCTCAAAGCATACTCCTTAAAACTGAAACTCTATCTTCTTTTCTTACTTTACTTCTTCACTTTTCTAAATACTTATTACTTCTCAAAGCATACTTATAAAAATGAAACTAAATCTTCTTTTTTTACTTTACTTCTTCACTTTTCTAAATGCTTATTACTTCTCAAAGCATACTCCTTAAAACTGAAACTCTATCTTCTTTTCTTACTTCACTTCTTCACTTTTCTAAATACTTATTACTTCTCAAAGCATACTCCTTAAAACTGAAACTCTATCTTCTTTTTTTACTTTACTTCTTCACTTTTCTAAATACTTATTACTTCTCAAAGCATACTCCTTAAAACTGAAATTAAATCTTCTTTTATTACTTTACTTCTTCACTTTTCTAAATACTTATTACTTCTCAAAGCATACTCCTTAAAACTGAAACTCTATCTTCTTTTCTTACTTTACTTCTTCACTTTTCTAAATACTATAACTTCTCAAAGCATACTCCTTAAAACTGAAACTCTATCTCCTTTTATTACTTTACTTCTTCACTTTTCTAAATACTTATTACTTCTCAAAGCATACTCCTTAAAACTGAGACTCTATCTTCTTTTCTTACTTTACTTCTTCACTTTTCAAAATGCTTATTACTTCTCAAAGCATACTCCTTAAAACTGAAACTCTTTCTTCTTTTTTTACTTTACTTCTTCACTTTTCTAAATACTTAGTACTTCTCAAAGCATACTCCTTAAAACTGAAACTCTATCTTCTTTTCTTACTTTACTTCTTTACTTTTCTAAATACTTATGCATTCTCAAAGCATACTCCTTAAAACTGAAACTCTATCTTCTTTTTTTACTTTATTTCTTCACTTTTCTAAATACTATAACTTCTCAAAGCATACTCCTTAAAACTGAAACTCTATCGTCTTTTCTTACTTTACATCTTCACTTTTCTAAATACTTAGTACTTCTCAAAGCATACTCCTTAAAAATGAAACTAAATCTTCTTTTCTTACTTTACTTCTTCACTTTTCTAAATACTTATTACTTCTCAAAGCATACTCCTTCAAACTGAAACTCTATCTTCTTTTCTTACTTTACTTCTTCACTTTTCTAAATACGTATTACTTCTCAAATCATACTTATAAAAATGAAACTAAATCTTCTTTTCTTACTTTACTTCTTCACTTTTCAAAATGCTTATTACTTCTCAAAGCATACTCCTTAAAACTGAAACTCTATCTTCTTTTTTTACTTTATTTCTTCACTTTTCTAAATACTATAACTTCTCAAAGCATACTCCTTAAAACTGAAACTCTATCTTCTTTTCTTACTTTACTTCTTCACTTTTCTAAATACTTATTACTTCTCAAAGCATACTCCTTAAAACTGAAACTCTATCGTCTTTTCTTACTTTACATCTTCACTTTTCTAAATACTTAGTACTTCTCAAAGCATACTCCTTAAAAATGAAACTAAATCTTCTTTTCTTACTTTACTTCTTCACTTTTCTAAATACTTATTACTTCTCAAAGCATACTCCTTAAAAATGAAACTAAATCTTCTTTTCTTACTTTACTTCTTCACTTTTCTAAATACTTATTACTTCTCAAAGCATACTTATAAAAATGAAACTAAATCTTCTTTTTTTACTTTACTTCTTCACTTTTCTAAATGCTTATTACTTCTCAAAGCATACTCCTTAAAACTGAAACTCTATCTTCTTTTCTTACTTCACTTCTTCACTTTTCTAAATACTTATAACTTCTCAAAGAATACTCCTTAAAACTGAAACTCTATCTTCTTTTTTTACTTTATTTCTTCACTTTTCTAAATACTATAACTTCTCAAAGCATACTCCTTAAAACTGAAACTCTATCTTCTTTTCTTACTTTACTTCTTCACTTTTCTAAATACTTATTACTTCTCAAAGAATACTCCTTAAAACTGAAACTCTTTTCTTACTTTACTTCTTCACTTTTCTAAATACTTATTACTTCTCAAAGCATACTCCTTAAAACTCAAATTCTATCGTCTTTTCTTACTTTACTTCTTCACTTTTCTAAATACTATAACTTCTCAAAGCATACTCCTTAAAACTGAAACTCTATCTTCTTTTTTTACTTTTCTTCTTCACTTTTCTAAATACTATAACTTCTCAAAGCATACTCCTTCAAACTGAAATTCCATCTTCTTTTTTTACTTTTCTTCTTCACTTTTCTAAATACTATAACTTCTCAAAGCATACTCCTTAAAACTGAAACTCTATCTTCTTTTCTTACTTCACTTCTTCACTTTTCTAAATACTTATTACTTCTCAAAGCATACTCCTTAAAACTGAAACTCTATCTTCTTTTCTTACTTTACTTCTTCACTTTTCTAAATACTTATTACTTCTCAAAGCATACTCCTTAAAACTGAAACTCTTTTCTTACTTTACTTCTTCACTTTTCTAAATACTTATTACTTCTCAAAGCATACTCCTTAAAACTGAAACTCTATCTTCTTTTCTTACTTTACTTCTTCACTTTTCTAAATACTATAACTTCTCAAAGCATACTCCTTAAAACTGAAACTCTATCTTCTTTTCTTACTTTACTTCTTCACTTTTCTAAATACTTATTACTTCTCAAAGCATACTCCTTCAAACTGAAACTCTATCTTCTTTTCTAACTTTACTTCTTCACTTTTCTAAATACTATAACTTCTCAAAGCATACTCCTTAAAACTGAAACTCTATCTTCTTTTCTTACTTTACTTCTTCACTTTTCTAAATACTTATTACTTCTCAAAGCATACTCCTTAAAACTGAAACTCTATCTTCTTTTTTTACTTTACTTCTTCACTTTTCTAAATACTTATTACTTCTCAAAGCATACTGCTTAAAATTGAAATTCTATCTTCTTTTCTTACTTTACTTTTTCGCTTTTCTAAATACTTATTACTTCTCAAAGCATACTCCTTAAAACTGAAATTCTATCTTCTTTTCTTACTTTACTATTCACTTTTCAAATACTCATTACTTCTCAAAGCATACTCCTTAAAATTGAAATTCTATCTTCTATTCTTACTTTACTTCTTCACTTTTCTAAATACTTATTTATTCTCAAAGCATACTCCTTAAAACTGAAACTCTATCTTCTTTTCTTACTTCACTTCTTCACTTTTCTAAATACTTATTACTTCTCAAAGCATACTCCTTAAAACTGAAACTCTTTCTTCTTTTCTTACTTTACTTCTTCACTTTTCTAAATACTTATTACTTCTCAAAGCATACTTATAAAACTGAAACTCTATCTTCTTTTCTTACTTTACTTCTTCACTTTTCTAAATACTTATTACTTCTCAAAGCATACTTATAAAAATGAAACTAAATCTTCTTTTCTTACTTTACTTCTTCACTTTTCTAAATACTATAACTTCTCAAAGAATACTCCTTAAAACTGAAACTCTATCTACTTTTCTTACTTTACTTCTTCACTTTTCTAAATACTTATAACTTCTCAAAGCATACTCCTTAAAACTGAAACTCTTTCTTCTTTTCTTACTTTACTTCTTCACTTTTCTAAATACTATAACTTCTCAAAGCATACTCCTTAAAACTGAAACTCTATCTTCTTTTTTTACTTTACTTCTTCACTTTTCTAAATACTTATTACTTCTCAAAGCATACTCCTTAAAACTGAAACTCTATCTCCTTTTCTTACTTTACTTCTTCACTTTTCTAAATACTTATAACTTCTCAAAGAATACTCCTTAAAACTGAAACTCTTTTCTTACTTTACTACTTCACTTTTCTAAATACTTATTACTTCTCAAAGCATACTCCTTAAAACTCAAATTCTATCGTCTTTTCTTACTTTTCTTCTTCACTTTTCTAAATACTTATTACTTCTCAAAGCATACTTATAAAAATGAAACTAAATCTTCTTTTCTTACTTTACTTCTTCACTTTTCTAAATGCTTATTACTTCTCAAAGCATACTACTTAAAACTGAAATTCTATTTTCTTTTCTTACTTTACTTCTTCACTTTTCTAAATACTTATTACTTCTCAAAGCATACTCCTTAAAACTGAAACTCTATCTTCTTTTATTACTTTACTTCTTCACTTTTCTAAATACTTATTACTTCTCAAAGCATACTCCTTAAAACTCAAATTCTATCGTCTTTTCTTACTTTACTTCTTCACTTTTCTAAATACTATAACTTCTCAAAGCATACTCCTTAAAACTGAAACTCTTTCTTCTTTTCTTACTTTACTTCTTCACTTTTCTAAATACTTATTACTTCTCAAAGCATACTCCTTAAAACTGAAACTCTATCTTCTTTTCTTACTTTACTTCTTCACTTTTCTAAATGCTTATTACTTCTCAAAGCATACTCCTTAAAACTGAAACTCTATCTTCTTTTCTTACTTCACTTCTTCACTTTTCTAAATACTTATAACTTCTCAAAGAATACTCCTTAAAACTGAAACTCTTTCTTCTTTTCTTACTTTACTTCTTCACTTTTCTAAATACTTATTACTTCTCAAAGCATACTTATAAAACTGAAACTCTATCTTCTTTTCTTACTTTACTTCTTCACTTTTCTAAATACTTATTACTTCTCAAAGCATACTTATAAAAATGAAACTAAATCTTCTTTTCTTACTTTATTTCTTCACTTTTCTAAATACTATAACTTCTCAAAGCATACTCCTTAAAACTGAAACTCTATCTACTTTTCTTACTTTACTTCTTCACTTTTCTAAATACTTATAACTTCTCAAAGAATACTCCTTAAAACTGAAACTCTTTTCTTACTTTACTTCTTCACTTTTCTAAATACTTATTACTTCTCAAAGCATACTCCTTAAAACTGAAACTCTATCTACTTTTCTTACTTTACTTCTTCACTTTTCTAAATACTATAACTTCTCAAAGCATACTCCTTAAAACTGAAACTCTTTCTTCTTTTCTTACTTTTCTTCTTCACTTTTCTAAATACTATAACTTCTCAAAGCATACTCCTTCAAACTGAAATTCCATCTTCTTTTTTTACTTTTCTTCTTCACTTTTCTAAATACTATAACTTCTCAAAGCATACTCCTTAAAACTGAAACTCTATCTTCTTTTCTTACTTTACCTCTTCACTTTTCTAAATACTATAACTTCTCAAAGCATACTCCTTAAAACTGAAACTCTATCTTCTTTTTTTACTTTACTTCTTCACTTTTCTAAATACTTATTACTTCTCATAGCATACTCCTTAAAACTGAAACTCTATCTTCTTTTCTTACTTTACTTCTTCACTTTTCTAAATACTTATTACTTCTCAAAGCATACTCCTTAAAACTGAAACTCTTTTCTTACTTTACTTCTTCACTTTTCTAAATACTTATTACTTCTCAAAGCATACTCCTTAAAACTGAAACTCTATCTTCTTTTTTTACTTTATTTCTTCACTTTTCTAAATACTATAACTTCTCAAAGCATACTCCTTAAAACTGAAACTCTATCTTCTTTTTTTACTTTACTTCTTCACTTTTCTAAATACTTATTACTTCTCATAGCATACTCCTTAAAACTGAAACTCTATCTTCTTTTCTTACTTTACTTCTTCACTTTTCTAAATACTTATTACTTCTCAAAGCATACTCCTTAAAACTGAAACTCTATCTTCTTTTCTTACTTTACCTCTTCACTTTTCTAAATACTATAACTTCTCAAAGCATACTCCTTAAAACTGAAACTCTATCTTCTTTTTTTACTTTACTTCTTCACTTTTCTAAATACTTATTACTTCTCATAGCATACTCCTTAAAACTGAAACTCTATCTTCTTTTCTTACTTTACTTCTTCACTTTTCTAAATACTTATTACTTCTCAAAGCATACTCCTTAAAACTGAAACTCTTTCTTCTTTTCTTACTTTACTTCTTCACTTTTCTAAATACTTAGTACTTCTCAAAGCATACTCCTTAAAACTGAAACTCTATCTTCTTTTCTTACTTTACTTCTTCACTTTTCTAAATACTTATTATTTCTCAAAGCATACTCCTTAAAACTGAAACTCTATCTTCTTTTCTTACTTTACTTCTTCACTTTTCTAAATACTTATTACTTCTCAAAGCATACTCCTTAAAACTGAAACTCTATCTTCTTTTTTTACTTTATTTCTTCACTTTTCTAAATACTTATTACTTCTCAAAGCATACTCCTTAAAACTGAAACTCTATCTCCTTTTTTTACTTTATTTCTTCACTTTTCTAAATACTTAGTACTTCTCAAAGCATACTCCTTAAAACTGAAACTCTATCTTCTTTTCTTACTTTACTTCTTCACTTTTCTAAATACTATAACTTCTCAAAGCATACTCCTTAAAACTGAAACTCTATCTTCTTTTTTTACTTTACTTCTTCACTTTTCTAAATACTTATAACTTCTCAAAGCATACTCCTTAAAACTGAAACTCTATCTTCTTTTTTTACTTTACTTCTTCACTTTTCTAAATACTTATTACTTCTCAAAGCATACTCCTTAAAACTGAAACTCTATCTTCTTTTTTTACTTTATTTCTTTACTTTTCTAAATACTTATTACTTCTCAAAGCATACTCCTTAAAACTGAAACTCTATCTTCTTTTCTTACTTTACTTCTTCACTTTTCTAAATACTATAACTTCTCAAAGCATACTCCTTAAAACTGAAACTCTATCTTCTTTTCTTACTTTACTTCTTCACTTTTCTAAATACTTATTACTTCTCAAAGCATACTCCTTAAAACTGAAACTCTATCTTCTTTTTTTACTTTACTTCTTCACTTTTCTAAATACTTATTACTTCTCAAAGCATACTTATAAAACTGAAACTCTATCTTCTTTTCTTACTTTACTTCTTCACTTTTCTAAATACTTATTACTTCTCAAAGCATACTTATAAAAATGAAACTAAATCTTCTTTTCTTACTTTACTTCTTCACTTTTCTAAATACTATAACTTCTCAAAGCATACTCCTTAAAACTGAAACTCTATCTACTTTTCTTACTTTACTTCTTCACTTTTCTAAATACTATAACTTCTCAAAGAATACTCCTTAAAACTGAAACTCTATCTACTTTTCTTACTTTACTTCTTCACTTTTCTAAATACTTATAACTTCTCAAAGAATACTCATTAAAACTGAAACTCTTTCTTCTTTTCTTACTTTACTTCTTCACTTTTCTAAATACTATAACTTCTCAAAGCATACTCCTTAAAACTGAAACTCTATCTTCTTTTTTTACTTTACTTCTTCACTTTTCTAAATACTTATTACTTCTCAAAGCATACTCCTTAAAACTGAAACTCTATCTCCTTTTCTTACTTTACTTCTTCACTTTTCTAAATACTTATAACTTCTCAAAGAATACTCCTTAAAACTGAAACTCTTTTCTTACTTTACTACTTCACTTTTCTAAATACTTATTACTTCTCAAAGCATACTCCTTAAAACTGAAACTCTATCTACTTTTCTTACTTTACTTCTTCACTTTTCTAAATACTATAACTTCTCAAAGCATACTCCTTAAAACTGAAACTCTTTCTTCTTTTCTTACTTTACTTCTTCACTTTTCTAAATACTTAGTACTTCTCAAAGCATACTCCTTAAAACTGAAACTCTATCTTCTTTTCTTACTTTACTTCTTCACTTTTCTAAATACTTATTACTTCTCAAAGCATACTTATAAAACTGAAACTCTATCTTCTTTTATTACTTTACTTCTTCACTTTTCTAAATACTTATTACTTCTCAAAGCATACTCCTTAAAACTGAAACTCTATCGTCTTTTCTTACTTTACTTCTTCACTTTTCTAAATACTTATTACTTCTCAAAGCATACTCCTTAAAACTGAAACTCTATCTTCTTTTCTTACTTTACCTCTTCACTTTTCTAAATACTATAACTTCTCAAAGCATACTCCTTAAAACTGAAACTCTATCTTCTTTTTTTACTTTACTTCTTCACTTTTCTAAATACTTATTACTTCTCATAGCATACTCCTTAAAACTGAAACTCTATCTTCTTTTTTTACTTTACTTCTTCACTTTTCTAAATACTTATTACTTCTCAAAGCATACTCCTTAAAACTGAAACTCTATCTACTTTTCTTACTTCACTTCTTCACTTTTCTAAATACTTATTACTTCTCAAAGAATACTCCTTAAAACTGAAACTCTTTTCTTACTTTACTTCTTCACTTTTCTAAATACTTATTACTTCTCAAAGCATACTCCTTAAAACTGAAACTCTATCTACTTTTCTTACTTTACTTCTTCACTTTTCTAAATACTATAACTTCTCAAAGCATACTCCTTAAAACTGAAACTCTTTCTTCTTTTCTTACTTTACTTCTTCACTTTTCTAAATACTTAGTACTTCTCAAAGCATACTCCTTAAAACTGAAACTCTATCTTCTTTTCTTACTTTACTTCTTCACTTTTCTAAATACTTATTACTTCTCAAAGCATACTTATAAAACTGAAACTCTATCTTCTTTTCTTACTTTACCTCTTCACTTTTCTAAATACTTATTACTTCTCAAAGCATACTCCTTAAAACTGAAACTCTATCTTCTTTTTTTACTTTACTTCTTCACTTTTCTAAATACTTATTACTTCTCATAGCATACTCCTTAAAACTGAAACTCTATCTTCTTTTCTTACTTTACTTCTTCACTTTTCTAAATACTTATTACTTCTCAAAGCATACTCCTTAAAACTGAAACTCTATCTTCTTTTTTTACTTTACTTCTTCACTTTTCTAAATACTTATTACTTCTCAAAGCATACTCCTTAAAACTGAAATTAAATCTTCTTTTCTTACTTTATTTCTTCACTTTTCTAAATACTATAACTTCTCAAAGCATACTCCTTAAAACTCAAATTCTATCGTCTTTTCTTACTTTACTTCTTCACTTTTCTAAATACTTATTACTTCTCAAAGCATACTCCTTAAAACTGAAACTCTATCTTCTTTTCTTACTTTACTTCTTCACTTTTCTAAATACTTATTACTTCTCAAAGCATACTCCTTAAAACTCAAATTCTATCGTCTTTTCTTACTTTTCTTCTTCACTTTTCTAAATACTATAACTTCTCAAAGCATACTCCTTAAAACTGAAACTCTATCTTCTTTTCTTACTTTACTTCTTCACTTTTCTAAATACTTATTACTTCTCAAAGCATACTTATAAAAATGAAACTAAATCTTCTTTTCTTACTTTACTTCTTCACTTTTCTAAATGCTTATTACTTCTCAAAGCATACTCCTTAAAACTGAAACTCTATCTTCTTTTCTTACTTCACTTCTTCACTTTTCTAAATACTTATAACTTCTCAAAGAATACTCCTTAAAACTGAAACTCTTTCTTCTTTTCTTACTTTACTTCTTCACTTTTCTAAATACTTATTACTTCTCAAAGCATACTTATAAAACTGAAACTCTATCTTCTTTTCTTACTTTACTTCTTCACTTTTCTAAATACTTATTACTTCTCAAAGCATACTTATAAAAATGAAACTAAATCTTCTTTTCTTACTTTACTTCTTCACTTTTCTAAATACTATAACTTCTCAAAGCATACTCCTTAAAACTGAAACTCTATCTACTTTTCTTACTTTACTTCTTCACTTTTCTAAATACTATAACTTCTCAAAGAATACTCCTTAAAACTGAAACTCTATCTACTTTTCTTACTTTACTTCTTCACTTTTCTAAATACTTATAACTTCTCAAAGAATACTCATTAAAACTGAAACTCTTTCTTCTTTTCTTACTTTACTTCTTCACTTTTCTAAATACTATAACTTCTCAAAGCATACTCCTTAAAACTGAAACTCTATCTTCTTTTCTTACTTTACTTCTTCACTTTTCTAAATACTTATTACTTCTCAAAGCATACTCCTTAAAACTGAAACTCTATCTCCTTTTCTTACTTTACTTCTTCACTTTTCTAAATACTTATAACTTCTCAAAGAATACTCCTTAAAACTGAAACTCTTTTCTTACTTTACTACTTCACTTTTCTAAATACTTATTACTTCTCAAAGCATACTCCTTAAAACTGAAACTCTATCTACTTTTCTTACTTTACTTCTTCACTTTTCTAAATACTATAACTTCTCAAAGCATACTCCTTAAAACTGAAACTCTTTCTTCTTTTCTTACTTTACTTCTTCACTTTTCTAAATACTTAGTACTTCTCAAAGCATACTCCTTAAAACTGAAACTCTATCTTCTTTTCTTACTTTACTTCTTCACTTTTCTAAATACTTATTACTTCTCAAAGCATACTTATAAAACTGAAACTCTATCTTCTTTTCTTACTTTACTTCTTCACTTTTCTAAATACTTATTACTTCTCAAAGCATACTCCTTAAAACTGAAACTCTATCTTCTTTTTTTACTTTACTTCTTCACTTTTCTAAATACTTATTACTTCTCAAAGCATACTCCTTAAAACTGAAATTCTATCTTCTTTTTTTACTTTACTTCTTTACTTTTCTAAATACTTATGCATTCTCAAAGCATACTCCTTAAAACTGAAACTCTATCTTCTTTTTTTACTTTATTTCTTCACTTTTCTAAATACTATAACTTCTCAAAGCATACTCCTTAAAACTGAAACTCTATCGTCTTTTCTTACTTTACATCTTCACTTTTCTAAATACTTAGTACTTCTCAAAGCATACTCCTTAAAAATGAAACTAAATCTTCTTTTCTTACTTTACTTCTTCACTTTTCTAAATACTTATTACTTCTCAAAGCATACTCCTTCAAACTGAAACTCTATCTTCTTTTCTTACTTTACTTCTTCACTTTTCTAAATACGTATTACTTCTCAAATCATACTTATAAAAATGAAACTAAATCTTCTTTTCTTACTTTACTTCTTCACTTTTCAAAATGCTTATTACTTCTCAAAGCATACTCCTTAAAACTGAAACTCTATCTTCTTTTTTTACTTTATTTCTTCACTTTTCTAAATACTATAACTTCTCAAAGCATACTCCTTAAAACTGAAACTCTATCTTCTTTTCTTACTTTACTTCTTCACTTTTCTAAATACTTATTACTTCTCAAAGAATACTCCTTAAAACTGAAACTCCTTTCTTACTTTACTTCTTCACTTTTCTAAATACTTATTACTTCTCAAAGCATACTCCTTAAAACTGAAACTCTATCTACTTTTCTTACTTTACTTCTTCACTTTTCTAAATACTATAACTTCTCAAAGAATACTCCTTAAAACTGAAACTCTTTCTTCTTTTCTTACTTTTCTTCTTCACTTTTCTAAATACTATAACTTCTCAAAGCATACTCCTTCAAACTGAAATTCCATCTTCTTTTTTTACTTTTCTTCTTCACTTTTCTAAATACTATAACTTCTCAAAGCATACTCCTTAAAACTGAAACTCTATCTTCTTTTCTTACTTTACTTCTTCACTTTTCTAAATACTTATTACTTCTCAAAGCATACTCCTTCAAACTGAAACTCTATCTTCTTTTCTTACTTTACTTCTTCACTTTTCTAAATACTTATTACTTCTCAAAGCATACTCCTTAAAACTGAAACTCTATCTTCTTTTTTTACTTTACTTCTTCACTTTTCTAAATACTTATTACTTCTCAAAGCATACTCCTTAAAACTGAAATTAAATCTTCTTTTCTTACTTTACTTCTTCACTTTTCTAAATACTTATTACTTCTCAAAGCATACTCCTTAAAACTCAAATTCTATCGTCTTTTCTTACTTTACTTCTTCACTTTTCTAAATACTTATTACTTCTCAAAGCATACTCCTTAAAACTGAAACTCTATCTTCTTTTCTTACTTTACTTCTTCACTTTTCTAAATACTATAACTTCTCAAAGCATACTCCTTAAAACTGAAACTCTATCTTCTTTTTTTACTTTACTTCTTCACTTTTCTAAATACTTATTACTTCTCAAAGCATACTCCTTAAAACTGAAACTCTTTCTTCTTTTCTTACTTTACTTCTTCACTTTTCTAAATACTTATAACTTCTCAAAGCATACTCCTTAAAAATGAAACTAAATCTTCTTTTCTTACTTTACTTCTTCACTTTTCTAAATACTTATTACTTCTCAAAGCATACTCCTTAAAACTGAAACTCTATCTTCTTTTCTTACTTCACTTCTTCACTTTTCTAAATACTTATAACTTCTCAAAGAATACTCCTTAAAACTGAAACTCTTTCTTCTTTTCTTACTTTACTTCTTCACTTTTCTAAATACTTATTACTTCTCAAAGCATACTTATAAAACTGAAACTCTATCTTCTTTTCTTACTTTACTTCTTCACTTTTCTAAATACTTATTACTTCTCAAAGCATACTTATAAAAATGAAACTAAATCTTCTTTTCTTACTTTACTTCTTCACTTTTCTAAATACTATAACTTCTCAAAGCATACTCCTTAAAACTGAAACTCTATCTACTTTTCTTACTTTACTTCTTCACTTTTCTAAATACTTATTACTTCTCAAAGCATACTCCTTAAAACTGAAATTCTATTTTCTTTTCTTACTTTACTTCTTCACTTTTCTAAATACTATAACTTCTCAAAGCATACTCCTTAAAACTGAAACTCTATCTTCTTTTATTACTTTACTTCTTCACTTTTCTAAATACTTATTACTTCTCAAAGCATACTCCTTAAAACTCAAATTCTATCGTCTTTTCTTACTTTTCTTCTTCACTTTTCTAAATACTTATAACTTCTCAAAGAATACTCCTTAAAACTGAAACTCTTTTCTTACTTTACTACTTCACTTTTCTAAATACTTATTACTTCTCAAAGCATACTCCTTAAAACTCAAATTCTATCGTCTTTTCTTACTTTTCTTCTTCACTTTTCTAAATACTTATTACTTCTCAAATCATACTTATAAAAATGAAACTAAATCTTCTTTTCTTACTTTACTTCTTCACTTTTCTAAATGCTTATTACTTCTCAAAGCATACTCCTTAAAACTGAAATTCTATTTTCTTTTCTTACTTTACTTCTTCACTTTTCTAAATACTTATTACTTCTCAAAGCATACTCCTTAAAACTGAAACTCTATCTTCTTTTATTACTTTACTTCTTCACTTTTCTAAATACTTATTACTTCTCAAAGCATACTCCTTAAAACTCAAATTCTATCGTCTTTTCTTACTTTTCTTCTTCACTTTTCTAAATACTATAACTTCTCAAAGCATACTCCTTAAAACTGAAACTCTATCTTCTTTTTTTACTTTACTTCTTCACTTTTCTAAATACTTATTACTTCTCAAAGCATACTCCTTCAAACTGAAACTCTATCTTCTTTTCTTACTTTACTTCTTCACTTTTCTAAATGCTTATTACTTCTCAAAGCATACTCCTTAAAACTGAAACTCTATCTTCTTTTCTTACTTCACTTCTTCACTTTTCTAAATACTTATAACTTCTCAAAGAATACTCCTTAAAACTGAAACTCTTTCTTCTTTTCTTACTTTACTTCTTCACTTTTCTAAATACTTATTACTTCTCAAAGCATACTTATAAAACTGAAACTCTATCTTCTTTTATTACTTTACTTCTTCACTTTTCTAAATACTTATTACTTCTCAAAGCATACTTATAAAAATGAAACTAAATCTTCTTTTCTTACTTTATTTCTTCACTTTTCTAAATACTATAACTTCTCAAAGCATACTCCTTAAAACTGAAACTCTATCTACTTTTCTTACTTTACTTCTTCACTTTTCTAAATACTTATAACTTCTCAAAGAATACTCCTTAAAACTGAAACTCTATTTTCTTTTTTTACTTTACTTCTTCACTTTTCAAAATGCTTAGTACTTCTCAAAGCATGCTCTTTAAAACTCAAATTCTATCTTCTTTTCTTACTTTACTTCTTCACTTTTCTAAATACTTATTACTTCTCAAAGAATACTCCTTAAAACTGAAACTCTTTTCTTACTTTACTTCTTCACTTTTCTAAATACTTATTACTTCTCAAAGCATACTCCTTAAAACTGAAACTCTATCTACTTTTCTTACTTTACTTCTTCACTTTTCTAAATACTATAACTTCTCAAAGCATACTCCTTAAAACTGAAACTCTTTCTTCTTTTCTTACTTTTCTTCTTCACTTTTCTAAATACTATAACTTCTCAAAGCATACTCCTTCAAACTGAAATTCCATCTTCTTTTTTTACTTTTCTTCTTCACTTTTCTAAATACTATAACTTCTCAAAGCATACTCCTTAAAACTGAAACTCTATCTTCTTTTCTTACTTTACCTCTTCACTTTTCTAAATACTATAACTTCTCAAAGCATACTCCTTAAAACTGAAACTCTATCGTCTTTTCTTACTTTACATCTTCACTTTTCTAAATACTTAGTACTTCTCAAAGCATACTCCTTAAAAATGAAACTAAATCTTCTTTTCTTACTTTACTTCTTCACTTTTCTAAATACTTATTACTTCTCAAAGCATACTCCTTCAAACTGAAACTCTATCTTCTTTTCTTACTTTACTTCTTCACTTTTCTAAATACGTATTACTTCTCAAATCATACTTATAAAAATGAAACTAAATCTTCTTTTCTTACTTTACTTCTTCACTTTTCAAAATGCTTATTACTTCTCAAAGCATACTCCTTAAAACTCAAATTCTATCGTCTTTTCTTACTTTACTTCTTCACTTTTCTAAATACTTATTACTTCTCAAAGCATACTCCTTAAAACTGAAACTCTATCTTCTTTTCTTACTTTACTTCTTCACTTTTCTAAATACTTATTACTTCTCAAAGCATACTCCTTAAAACTCAAATTCTATCGTCTTTTCTTACTTTTCTTCTTCACTTTTCTAAATACTATAACTTCTCAAAGCATACTCCTTAAAACTGAAACTCTATCTTCTTTTCTTACTTTACTTCTTCACTTTTCTAAATACTTATTACTTCTCAAAGCATACTCCTTAAAACTCAAATTCTATCGTCTTTTCTTACTTTTCTTCTTCACTTTTCTAAATACTATAACTTCTCAAAGCATACTCCTTAAAACTGAAACTCTATCTTCTTTTCTTACTTTACTTCTTCACTTTTCTAAATACTTATTACTTCTCAAAGCATGCTTATAAAAATGAAACTAAATCTTCTTTTCTTACTTTACTTCTTCACTTTTCTAAATGCTTATAACTTCTCAAAGAATACTCCTTAAAACTGAAACTCTTTCTTCTTTTCTTACTTTACTTCTTCACTTTTCTAAATACTTATTACTTCTCAAAGCATACTTATAAAACTGAAACTCTATCTTCTTTTCTTACTTTACTTCTTCACTTTTCTAAATACTTATTACTTCTCAAAGCATACTTATAAAAATGAAACTAAATCTTCTTTTCTTACTTTACTTCTTCACTTTTCTAAATACTATAACTTCTCAAAGCATACTCCTTAAAACTGAAACTCTATCTACTTTTCTTACTTTACTTCTTCACTTTTCTAAATACTTATTACTTCTCAAAGCATACTCCTTAAAACTGAAATTCTATTTTCTTTTCTTACTTTACTTCTTCACTTTTCTAAATACTTATTACTTCTCAAAGCATACTCCTTAAAACTGAAACTCTATCTTCTTTTATTACTTTACTTCTTCACTTTTCTAAATACTTATTACTTCTCAAAGCATACTCCTTAAAACTGAAACTCTATCTACTTTTCTTACTTTACTTCTTCACTTTTCTAAATACTATAACTTCTCAAAGCATACTCCTTAAAACTGAAACTCTATCTTCTTTTCTTACTTTACTTCTTCACTTTTCTAAATACTTATTACTTCTCAAAGCATACTTATAAAAATGAAACTAAATCTTCTTTTCTTACTTTACTTCTTCACTTTTCTAAATACTTATTACTTCTCAAAGCATACTCCTTAAAACTGAGACTCTATCTTCTTTTCTTACTTTACTTCTTCACTTTTCAAAATGCTTATTATTTCTCAAAGCATACTCCTTAAAACTGAAACTCTATCTTCTTTTCTTACTTTACTTCTTCACTTTTCTAAATACTATAACTTCTCAAAGCATACTCCTTAAAACTGAAACTCTTTCTTCTTTTTTTACTTTACTTCTTCACTTTTCTAAATACTTAGTACTTCTCAAAGCATACTCCTTAAAACTGAAACTCTATCTTCTTTTCTTACTTTACTTCTTCACTTTTCTAAATACTTATTACTTCTCAAAGCATACTTATAAAACTGAAACTCTATCTTCTTTTCTTACTTTACTTCTTCACTTTTCTAAATACTTATTACTTCTCAAAGCATACTCCTTAAAACTGAAACTCTATCTTCTTTTTTTACTTTACTTCTTCACTTTTCTAAATACTTATTACTTCTCAAAGCATACTCCTTAAAACTGAAATTCTATCTTCTTTTTTTACTTTACTTCTTTACTTTTCTAAATACTTATGCATTCTCAAAGCATACTCCTTAAAACTGAAACTCTATCTTCTTTTTTTACTTTATTTCTTCACTTTTCTAAATACTATAACTTCTCAAAGCATACTCCTTAAAACTGAAACTCTATCGTCTTTTCTTACTTTACATCTTCACTTTTCTAAATACTTAGTACTTCTCAAAGCATACTCCTTAAAAATGAAACTAAATCTTCTTTTCTTACTTTACTTCTTCACTTTTCTAAATACTTATTACTTCTCAAAGCATACTCCTTCAAACTGAAACTCTATCTTCTTTTCTTACTTTACTTCTTCACTTTTCTAAATACGTATTACTTCTCAAATCATACTTATAAAAATGAAACTAAATCTTCTTTTCTTACTTTACTTCTTCACTTTTCAAAATGCTTATTACTTCTCAAAGCATACTCCTTAAAACTGAAACTCTATCTTCTTTTTTTACTTTATTTCTTCACTTTTCTAAATACTATAACTTCTCAAAGAATACTCCTTAAAACTGAAACTCTTTTCTTACTTTACTTCTTCACTTTTCTAAATACTTATTACTTCTCAAAGCATACTCCTTAAAACTGAAACTCTATCTACTTTTCTTACTTTACTTCTTCACTTTTCTAAATACTATAACTTCTCAAAGCATACTCCTTCAAACTGAAACTCTTTCTTCTTTTCTTACTTTTCTTCTTCACTTTTCTAAATACTATAACTTCTCAAAGCATACTCCTTCAAACTGAAATTCCATCTTCTTTTTTTACTTTTCTTCTTCACTTTTCTAAATACTATAACTTCTCAAAGCATACTCCTTAAAACTGAAACTCTTTCTTCTTTTCTTACTTTTCTTCTTCACTTTTCTAAATACTATAACTTCTCAAAGCATACTCCTTCAAACTGAAATTCCATCTTCTTTTTTTACTTTTCTTCTTCACTTTTCTAAATACTATAACTTCTCAAAGCATACTCCTTAAAACTGAAACTCTATCGTCTTTTCTTACTTTACATCTTCACTTTTCTAAATACTTAGTACTTCTCAAAGCATACTCCTTAAAAATGAAACTAAATCTTCTTTTCTTACTTTACTTCTTCACTTTTCTAAATACTTATTACTTCTCAAAGCATACTCCTTCAAACTGAAACTCTATCTTCTTTTCTTACTTTACTTCTTCACTTTTCTAAATACGTATTACTTCTCAAATCATACTTATAAAAATGAAACTAAATCTTCTTTTCTTACTTTACTTCTTCACTTTTCAAAATGCTTATTACTTCTCAAAGCATACTCCTTAAAACTGAAACTCTATCTTCTTTTCTTACTTTACTTCTTCACTTTTCTAAATACTTATTACTTCTCAAAGCATACTCCTTCAAACTGAAACTCTATCTTCTTTTCTTACTTTACTTCTTCACTTTTCTAAATACGTATTACTTCTCAAATCATACTTATAAAAATGAAACTAAATCTTCTTTTCTTACTTTACTTCTTCACTTTTCAAAATGCTTATTACTTCTCAAAGCATACTCCTTAAAACTGAAACTCTTTTCTTACTTTACTTCTTCACTTTTCTAAATACTTATTACTTCTCAAAGCATACTCCTTAAAACTGAAACTCTATCTACTTTTCTTACTTTACTTCTTCACTTTTCTAAATACTATAACTTCTCAAAGCATACTCCTTAAAACTGAAACTCTTTCTTCTTTTCTTACTTTTCTTCTTCACTTTTCTAAATACTATAACTTCTCAAAGCATACTCCTTCAAACTGAAATTCCATCTTCTTTTTTTACTTTTCTTCTTCACTTTTCTAAATACTATAACTTCTCAAAGCATACTCCTTAAAACTGAAACTAAATCTTCTTTTCTTACTTTACTTCTTCACTTTTCTAAATGCTTATAACTTCTCAAAGCATACTCCTTAAAAATGAAACTAAATCTTCTTTTCTTACTTTACTTCTTCACTTTTCTAAATACTTATTACTTCTCAAAGCATACTCCTTAAAACTGAAACTCTATCTACTTTTCTTACTTTACTTCTTCACTTTTCTAAATACTATAACTTCTCAAAGCATACTCCTTAAAACTGAAACTCTTTCTTCTTTTCTTACTTTTCTTCTTCACTTTTCTAAATACTATAACTTCTCAAAGCATACTCCTTCAAACTGAAATTCCATCTTCTTTTTTTACTTTACTTCTTTACTTTTCTAAATACTTATGCATTCTCAAAGCATACTCCTTAAAACTGAAACTCTATCTTCTTTTCTTACTTTACTTCTTCACTTTTCTAAATACTTATCACTTCTCAAAGCATACTCCTTCAAACTGAAACTCTATCTTCTTTTTTTACTTTACTTCTTCACTTTTCTAAATACTTATTACTTCTCAAAGCATACTCCTTAAAACTGAAATTAAATCTTCTTTTCTTACTTTACTTCTTCACTTTTCTAAATACTTATTACTTCTCAAAGCATACTTATAAAAATGAAACTAAATCTTCTTTTCTTACTTTACTTCTTCACTTTTCTAAATACTTATTACTTCTCAAAGCATACTCCTTAAAACTGAAACTCTATCTTCTTTTCTTACTTTACTTCTTCACTTTTCTAAATACTTATAACTTCTCAAAGAATACTCCTTAAAACTGAAACTCTTTCTTCTTTTCTTACTTTACTTCTTCACTTTTCTAAATACTTATTACTTCTCAAAGCATACTTATAAAACTGAAACTCTATCTTCTTTTCTTACTTTACTTCTTCACTTTTCTAAATACTTATTACTTCTCAAAGCATACTTATAAAAATGAAACTAAATCTTCTTTTCTTACTTTACTTCTTCACTTTTCTAAATACTATAACTTCTCAAAGCATACTCCTTAAAACTGAAACTCTATCTACTTTTCTTACTTTACTTCTTCACTTTTCTAAATACTTATTACTTCTCAAAGCATACTCCTTCAAACTGAAATTCTATTTTCTTTTCTTACTTTACTTCTTCACTTTTCTAAATACTTATTACTTCTCAAAGCATACTCCTTAAAACTCAAATTCTATCGTCTTTTCTTACTTTTCTTCTTCACTTTTCTAAATACTTATAACTTCTCAAAGAATACTCCTTAAAACTGAAACTCTTTTCTTACTTTACTACTTCACTTTTCTAAATACTTATTACTTCTCAAAGCATACTCCTTAAAACTCAAATTCTATCGTCTTTTCTTACTTTTCTTCTTCACTTTTCTAAATACTTATTACTTCTCAAATCATACTTATAAAAATGAAACTAAATCTTCTTTTCTTACTTTACTTCTTCACTTTTCTAAATGCTTATTACTTCTCAAAGCATACTCCTTAAAACTCAAATTCTATTTTCTTTTCTTACTTTACTTCTTCACTTTTCTAAATACTTATTACTTCTCAAAGCATACTCCTTAAAACTGAAACTCTATCTTCTTTTATTACTTTACTTCTTCACTTTTCTAAATACTTATTACTTCTCAAAGCATACTCCTTAAAACTGAAACTCTATCTTCTTTTTTTACTTTACTTCTTCACTTTTCTAAATACTTATTACTTCTCAAAGCATACTCCTTAAAACTGAAATTAAATCTTCTTTTCTTACTTTACTTCTTCACTTTTCTAAATACTTATTACTTCTCAAAGCATACTTATAAAAATGAAACTAAATCTTCTTTTCTTACTTTACTTCTTCACTTTTCTAAATGCTTATTACTTCTCAAAGCATACTCCTTAAAACTGAAACTCTATCTTCTTTTCTTACTTCACTTCTTCACTTTTCTAAATACTTATAACTTCTCAAAGAATACTCCTTAAAACTGAAACTCTTTCTTCTTTTCTTACTTTACTTCTTCACTTTTCTAAATACTTATTACTTCTCAAAGCATACTTATAAAACTGAAACTCTATCTTCTTTTCTTACTTTACTTCTTCACTTTTCTAAATACTTATTACTTCTCAAAGCATACTTATAAAAATGAAACTAAATCTTCTTTTCTTACTTTATTTCTTCACTTTTCTAAATACTATAACTTCTCAAAGCATACTCCTTAAAACTGAAACTCTATCTACTTTTCTTACTTTACTTCTTCACTTTTCTAAATACTTATTACTTCTCAAAGCATACTCCTTAAAACTGAAACTCTATCTTCTTTTCTTACTTTACTTCTTCACTTTTCTAAATACTTATTACTTCTCAAAGAATACTCCTTAAAACTGAAACTCTTTTCTTACTTTACTTCTTCACTTTTCTAAATACTTATTACTTCTCAAAGCATACTCCTTAAAACTGAAACTCTATCTACTTTTCTTACTTTACTTCTTCACTTTTCTAAATACTATAACTTCTCAAAGCATACTCCTTAAAACTGAAACTCTTTCTTCTTTTCTTACTTTTCTTCTTCACTTTTCTAAATACTATAACTTCTCAAAGCATACTCCTTCAAACTGAAATTCCATCTTCTTTTTTTACTTTTCTTCTTCACTTTTCTAAATACTATAACTTCTCAAAGCATACTCCTTAAAACTGAAACTCTATCTTCTTTTCTTACTTTACCTCTTCACTTTTCTAAATACTATAACTTCTCAAAGCATACTCCTTAAAACTGAAACTCTATCGTCTTTTCTTACTTTACATCTTCACTTTTCTAAATACTTAGTACTTCTCAAAGCATACTCCTTAAAAATGAAACTAAATCTTCTTTTCTTACTTTACTTCTTCACTTTTCTAAATACTTATTACTTCTCAAAGCATACTTATAAAAATGAAACTAAATCTTCTTTTCTTACTTTACTTCTTCACTTTTCAAAATGCTTATTACTTCTCAAAGCATACTCCTTAAAACTCAAATTCTATCGTCTTTTCTTACTTTACTTCTTCACTTTTCTAAATACTTATTACTTCTCAAAGCATACTCCTTAAAACTGAAACTCTATCTTCTTTTCTTACTTTACTTCTTCACTTTTCTAAATACTTATTACTTCTCAAAGCATACTCCTTAAAACTCAAATTCTATCGTCTTTTCTTACTTTTCTTCTTCACTTTTCTAAATACTATAACTTCTCAAAGCATACTCCTTAAAACTGAAACTCTATCTTCTTTTCTTACTTTACTTCTTCACTTTTCTAAATACTTATTACTTCTCAAAGCATGCTTATAAAAATGAAACTAAATCTTCTTTTCTTACTTTACTTCTTCACTTTTCTAAATGCTTATAACTTCTCAAAGAATACTCCTTAAAACTGAAACTCTTTCTTCTTTTCTTACTTTACTTCTTCACTTTTCTAAATACTTATTACTTCTCAAAGCATACTTATAAAACTGAAACTCTATCTTCTTTTCTTACTTTACTTCTTCACTTTTCTAAATACTTATTACTTCTCAAAGCATACTCCTTAAAACTGAAACTCTATCTACTTTTCTTACTTTACTTCTTCACTTTTCTAAATACTATAACTTCTCAAAGCATACTCCTTAAAACTGAAACTCTTTCTTCTTTTCTTACTTTTCTTCTTCACTTTTCTAAATACTATAACTTCTCAAAGCATACTCCTTCAAACTGAAATTCCATCTTCTTTTTTTACTTTTCTTCTTCACTTTTCTAAATACTATAACTTCTCAAAGCATACTCCTTAAAACTGAAACTAAATCTTCTTTTCTTACTTTACTTCTTCACTTTTCTAAATACTTATTACTTCTCAAAGCATACTCCTTAAAACTGAAATTCTATCTTCTTTTCTTACTTTACTTCTTCACTTTTCCAAATACTTATTACTTCTCAAAGCATACTCCTTCAAACTGAAACTCTATCTTCTTTTCTTACTTTACTTCTTCACTTTTCTAAATACTTATTACTTCTCAAAGCATACTTATAAAACTGAAACTCTATCTTCTTTTCTTACTTTACTTCTTCACTTTTCTAAATACTTATTACTTCTCAAAGCATACTCCTTAAAACTCAAATTCTATCGTCTTTTCTTACTTTACTTCTTCACTTTTCTAAATACTTATTACTTCTCAAAGCATACTCCTTAAAACTGAAACTCTATCTTCTTTTCTTACTTTACTTTTCTAAATACTTATTACTTCTCAAAGCATACTCCTTAAAACTGAAACTCTATCTTCTTTTTTTACTTTACTTCTTCACTTTTCTAAATACTATAACTTCTCAAAGCATACTCCTTAAAACTGAAACTCTATCTTCTTTTCTTACTTTACTTCTTCACTTTTCTAAATACTTATTACTTCTCAAAGAATACTCCTTAAAACTGAAACTCTTTTCTTACTTTACTTCTTCACTTTTCTAAATACTTATTACTTCTCAAAGCATACTCCTTAAAACTGAAACTCTATCTACTTTTCTTACTTTACTTCTTCACTTTTCTAAATACTATAACTTCTCAAAGCATACTCCTTAAAACTGAAACTCTTTCTTCTTTTCTTACTTTTCTTCTTCACTTTTCTAAATACTATAACTTCTCAAAGCATACTCCTTCAAACTGAAATTCCATCTTCTTTTTTTACTTTACTTCTTTACTTTTCTAAATACTTATGCATTCTCAAAGCATACTCCTTAAAACTGAAACTCTATCTTCTTTTCTTACTTTACTTCTTCACTTTTCTAAATACTTATCACTTCTCAAAGCATACTCCTTCAAACTGAAACTCTATCTTCTTTTCTTACTTTACTTCTTCACTTTTCTAAATACTTATTACTTCTCAAAGCATACTCCTTAAAACTGAAACTCTATCTTCTTTTCTTACTTTACTTCTTCACTTTTCTAAATACTATAACTTCTCAAAGCATACTCCTTAAAACTGAAACTCTATCTTCTTTTTTTACTTTACTTCTTCACTTTTCAAAATACTTATTACTTCTCAAAGCATACTCCTTAAAACTCAAATTATATCGTCTTTTCTTACTTTACTTCTTCACTTTTCTAAATACTTATTACTTCTCAAAGCATACTCATTAAAACTGAAACTCTATCGTCTTTTCTTACTTTACATCTTCACTTTTCTAAATACTTATTACTTCTCAAAGCATACTCCTTAAAACTGAAACTCTATCTACTTTTCTTACTTTACTTCTTCACTTTTCTAAATACTATAACTTCTCAAAGCATACTCCTTAAAACTGAAACTCTTTCTTCTTTTCTTACTTTTCTTCTTCACTTTTCTAAATACTATAACTTCTCAAAGCATACTCCTTCAAACTGAAATTCCATCTTCTTTTTTTACTTTACTTCTTCACTTTTCCAAATACTTATTACTTCTCAAAGCATACTCCTTCAAACTGAAACTCTATCTTCTTTTCTTACTTTACTTCTTCACTTTTCTAAATACTTATTACTTCTCAAAGCATACTTATAAAACTGAAACTCTATCTTCTTTTCTTACTTTACTTCTTCACTTTTCTAAATACTTATTACTTCTCAAAGCATACTCCTTAAAACTCAAATTCTATCGTCTTTTCTTACTTTACTTCTTCACTTTTCTAAATACTTATTACTTCTCAAAGCATACTCCTTAAAACTGAAACTCTATCTTCTTTTCTTACTTTACTTTTCTAAATACTTATTACTTCTCAAAGCATACTCCTTAAAACTGAAACTCTATCTTCTTTTTTTACTTTACTTCTTCACTTTTCTAAATACTATAACTTCTCAAAGCATACTCCTTAAAACTGAAACTCTATCTTCTTTTCTTACTTTACTTCTTCACTTTTCTAAATACTTATTACTTCTCAAAGAATACTCCTTAAAACTGAAACTCTTTTCTTACTTTACTTCTTCACTTTTCTAAATACTTATTACTTCTCAAAGCATACTCCTTAAAACTGAAACTCTATCTACTTTTCTTACTTTACTTCTTCACTTTTCTAAATACTATAACTTCTCAAAGCATACTCCTTAAAACTGAAACTCTTTCTTCTTTTCTTACTTTTCTTCTTCACTTTTCTAAATACTATAACTTCTCAAAGCATACTCCTTCAAACTGAAATTCCATCTTCTTTTTTTACTTTTCTTCTTCACTTTTCTAAATACTATAACTTCTCAAAGCATACTCCTTAAAACTGAAACTCTATCTTCTTTTCTTACTTTACTTCTTCACTTTTCTAAATACTTATCACTTCTCAAAGCATACTCCTTCAAACTGAAACTCTATCTTCTTTTCTTACTTTACTTCTTCACTTTTCTAAATACTTATTACTTCTCAAAGCATACTCCTTAAAACTGAAACTCTATCTTCTTTTCTTACTTTACTTCTTCACTTTTCTAAATACTATAACTTCTCAAAGCATACTCCTTAAAACTGAAACTCTATCTTCTTTTTTTACTTTACTTCTTCACTTTTCAAAATACTTATTACTTCTCAAAGCATACTCCTTAAAACTCAAATTCTATCGTCTTTTCTTACTTTACTTCTTCACTTTTCTAAATACTTATTACTTCTCAAAGCATACTCATTAAAACTGAAACTCTATCGTCTTTTCTTACTTTACATCTTCACTTTTCTAAATACTTATTACTTCTCAAAGCATACTCCTTAAAACTGAAACTCTATCTACTTTTCTTACTTTACTTCTTCACTTTTCTAAATACTATAACTTCTCAAAGCATACTCCTTAAAACTGAAACTCTTTCTTCTTTTCTTACTTTTCTTCTTCACTTTTCTAAATACTATAACTTCTCAAAGCATACTCCTTCAAACTGAAATTCCATCTTCTTTTTTTACTTTTCTTCTTCACTTTTCTAAATACTATAACTTCTCAAAGCATACTCCTTAAAACTGAAACTCTATCTTCTTTTCTTACTTTACCTCTTCACTTTTCTAAATACTATAACTTCTCAAAGCATACTCCTTAAAACTGAAACTCTATCGTCTTTTCTTACTTTACTTCTTCACTTTTCTAAATACTTATTACTTCTCAAAGCATACTCCTTAAAACTGAAACTCTATCTTCTTTTCTTACTTTACTTCTTCACTTTTCTAAATACTTATTACTTCTCAAAGCATACTCCTTAAAACTGAAATTCTATCTTCTTTTTTTACTTTACTTCTTCACTTTTCAAAATACTTATTACTTCTCAAAGCATACTCCTTAAAACTGAAATTAAATCTTCTTTTCTTACTTTACTTCTTCACTTTTCTAAATACTTATTACTTCTCAAAGCATACTCCTTAAAACTCAAATTCTATCGTCTTTTCTTACTTTTCTTCTTCACTTTTCTAAATACTTATTACTTCTCAAAGCATACTCCTTAAAACTGAAATTCTATCTTCTTTTTTTACTTTACTTCTTTACTTTTCTAAATACTTATGCATTCTCAAAGCATACTCCTTAAAACTGAAACTCTATCTTCTTTTTTTACTTTATTTCTTCACTTTTCTAAATACTTATTACTTCTCAAAGCATACTCCTTAAAACTCAAATTCTATCGTCTTTTCTTACTTTTCTTCTTCACTTTTCTAAATACTTATTACTTCTCAAAGCATACTCCTTAAAACTGAAATTCTATCTTCTTTTTTTACTTTACTTCTTTACTTTTCTAAATACTTATGCATTCTCAAAGCATACTCCTTAAAACTGAAACTCTATCGTCTTTTCTTACTTTACATCTTCACTTTTCTAAATACTTAGTACTTCTCAAAGCATACTCCTTAAAAATGAAACTAAATCTTCTTTTCTTACTTTACTTCTTCACTTTTCTAAATACTTATTACTTCTCAAAGCATACTCCTTCAAACTGAAACTCTATCTTCTTTTCTTACTTTACTTCTTCACTTTTCTAAATACGTATTACTTCTCAAATCATACTTATAAAAATGAAACTAAATCTTCTTTTCTTACTTTACTTCTTTACTTTTCAAAATGCTTATTACTTCTCAAAGCATACTCCTTAAAACTGAAACTCTATCTTCTTTTTTTACTTTATTTCTTCACTTTTCTAAATACTATAACTTCTCAAAGCATACTCCTTAAAACTGAAACTCTATCTTCTTTTCTTACTTTATTTCTTCACTTTTCTAAATACTATAACTTCTCAAAGCATACTCCTTAAAACTGAAACTCTATCGTCTTTTCTTACTTTACATCTTCACTTTTCTAAATACTTAGTACTTCTCAAAGCATACTCCTTAAAAATGAAACTAAATCTTCTTTTCTTACTTTACTTCTTCACTTTTCTAAATGCTTATTACTTCTCAAAGCATACTCCTTAAAACTGAAACTCTATCTTCTTTTCTTACTTTACTTCTTCACTTTTCTAAATACTTAGTACTTCTCAAAGCATACTCCTTAAAAATGAAACTAAATCTTTTTTTCTTACTTTACTTCTTCACTTTTCAAAATGCTTATTACTTCTCAAAGCATACTCCTTAAAACTGAGACTCTATCTTCTTTTCTTACTTTACTTCTTCACTTTTCTAAATACTTATTACTTCTCAAAGCATACTCCTTAAAACTGAAACTCTATCTTCTTTTCTTACTTTACTTCTTCACTTTTCTAAATACTTATAACTTCTCAAAGCATACTCCTTAAAACTGAAACTCTATCTTCTTTTTTTACTTTACTTCTTCACTTTTCTAAATACGTATTACTTCTCAAAGCATACTCCTTTAAACTGAAACTCTATCTTCTTTTCTTACTTTACTTCTTCACTTTTCTAAATACTATAACTTCTCAAAGCATACTCCTTCAAACTGAAACTCTATCTTCTTTTTTTACTTTACTTCTTCACTTTTCTAAATACTTATTACTTCTCAAAGCATACTCCTTAAAACTGAAACTCTATCTTCTTTTCTTACTTTACTTCTTCACTTTTCTAAATACTTATTACTTCTCAAAGCATACTCCTTAAAACTCAAATTCTATCGTCTTTTCTTACTTTTCTTCTTCACTTTTCTAAATACTTATTACTTCTCAAAGCATACTCCTTAAAACTGAAATTCTATCTTCTTTTTTTACTTTACTTCTTTACTTTTCTAAATACTTATGCATTCTCAAAGCATACTCCTTAAAACTGAAACTCTATCTTCTTTTTTTACTTTATTTCTTCACTTTTCTAAATACTATAACTTCTCAAAGCATACTCCTTAAAACTGAAACTCTATCGTCTTTTCTTACTTTACATCTTCACTTTTCTAAATACTTAGTACTTCTCAAAGCATACTCCTTAAAAATGAAACTAAATCTTCTTTTCTTACTTTACTTCTTCACTTTTCTAAATGCTTATTACTTCTCAAAGCATACTCCTTAAAACTGAAACTCTATCTTCTTTTCTTACTTTACTTCTTCACTTTTCTAAATACTATGACTTCTCAAAGCATACTCCTTAAAAATGAAACTAAATCTTCTTTTCTTACTTTACTTCTTCACTTTTCTAAATGCTTATTACTTCTCAAAGCATACTCCTTAAAACTGAAACTCTATCTTCTTTTCTTACTTTACTTCTTCACTTTTCTAAATACTTAGTACTTCTCAAAGCATACTCCTTAAAAATGAAACTAAATCTTTTTTTCTTACTTTACTTCTTCACTTTTCAAAATGCTTATTACTTCTCAAAGCATACTCCTTAAAACTGAGACTCTATCTTCTTTTCTTACTTTACTTCTTCACTTTTCTAAATACTTATTACTTCTCAAAGCATACTCCTTAAAACTGAAACTCTATCTTCTTTTCTTACTTTACTTCTTCACTTTTCTAAATACTTATAACTTCTCAAAGCATACTCCTTAAAACTGAAACTCTATCTTCTTTTTTTACTTTACTTCTTCACTTTTCTAAATACGTATTACTTCTCAAAGCATACTCCTTTAAACTGAAACTCTATCTTCTTTTCTTACTTTACTTCTTCACTTTTCTAAATACTATAACTTCTCAAAGCATACTCCTTCAAACTGAAACTCTATCTTCTTTTTTTACTTTACTTCTTCACTTTTCTAAATACTTATTACTTCTCAAAGCATACTCCTTAAAACTGAAACTCTATCTTCTTTTCTTACTTTACTTCTTCACTTTTCTAAATACTTATTACTTCTCAAAGCATACTCCTTAAAACTCAAATTCTATCGTCTTTTCTTACTTTTCTTCTTCACTTTTCTAAATACTTATTACTTCTCAAAGCATACTCCTTAAAACTGAAATTCTATCTTCTTTTTTTACTTTACTTCTTTACTTTTCTAAATACTTATGCATTCTCAAAGCATACTCCTTAAAACTGAAACTCTATCTTCTTTTTTTACTTTATTTCTTCACTTTTCTAAATACTATAACTTCTCAAAGCATACTCCTTAAAACTGAAACTCTATCTTCTTTTTTTACTTTTCTTCTTCACTTTTCTAAATACTATAACTTCTCAAAGCATACTCCTTAAAACTGAAACTCTATCTTCTTTTCTTACTTTACTTCTTCACTTTTCTAAATACTTATTACTTCTCAAAGCATACTCCTTAAAACTGAAACTCTATCTTCTTTTCTTACTTTACTTCTTCACTTTTCTAAATACTATAACTTCTCAAAGCATACTTATAAAAATGAAACTAAATCTTCTTTTCTTACTTTACTTCTTCACTTTTCTAAATACTTATTACTTCTCAAAGCATACTCCTTAAAACTGAAACTCTATCTTCTTTTCTTACTTTACTTCTTCACTTTTCTAAATACTTATTACTTCTCAAAGCATACTCCTTAAAACTGAAACTCTATCTTCTTTTTTTACTTTATTTCTTCACTTTTCTAAATACTTATTACTTCTCAAAGCATACTCCTTAAAACTGAAACTCTATCTTCTTTTCTTACTTTACTTCTTCACTTTTCTAAATACTTATTACTTCTCAAAGCATACTCCTTAAAACTGAAACTCTATCTTCTTTTCTTACTTTACTTCTTCACTTTTCTAAATACTATAACTTCTCAAAGCATACTCCTTCAAACTGAAACTCTTTCTTCTTTTTTTACTTTACTTCTTCACTTTTCTAAATACGTATTACTTCTCAAAGCATACTCCTTTAAACTGAAACTCTATCTTCTTTTCTTACTTTACTTCTTCACTTTTCTAAATACTATAACTTCTCAAAGCATACTCCTTAAAACTGAAACTCTATCTTCTTTTCTTACTTTACTTCTTCACTTTTCTAAATACTTAGTACTTCTCAAAGCATACTCCTTAAAAATGAAACTAAATCTTCTTTTCTTACTTTACTTCTTCACTTTTCTAAATACTTATTACTTCTCAAAGCATACTCCTTAAAACTGAAACTCTATTTTCTTTTTTTACTTTACTTCTTCACTTTTCAAAATGCTTAGTACTTCTCAAAGCATGCTCTTTAAAACTCAAATTCTATCTTCTTTTCTTACTTTACTTCTTCACTTTTCTAAATACTTATTACTTCTCAAAGCATACTCCTTAAAACTGAAACTCTATCTTCTTTTTTTACTTTACTTCTTCACTTTTCTAAATACTTATTACTTCTCAAAGCATACTCCTTAAAACTGAAACTCTATCTTCTTTTTTTACTTTACTTCTTCACTTTTCTAAATACTTATTACTTCTCAAAGCATACTCCTTAAAACTGAAATTAAATCTTCTTTTCTTACTTTACTTCTTCACTTTTCTAAATACTATAACTTCTCAAAGCATACTCCTTAAAACTGAAACTCTATTTTCTTTTTTTACTTTACTTCTTCACTTTTCAAAATGCTTAGTACTTCTCAAAGCATGCTCTTTAAAACTCAAATTCTATCTTCTTTTCTTACTTTACTTCTTCACTTTTCTAAATACTTATTACTTCTCAAAGCATACTCCTTAAAACTGAAACTCTATCTTCTTTTTTTACTTTACTTCTTCACTTTTCTAAATACTTATTACTTCTCAAAGCATACTCCTTAAAACTGAAACTCTATCTTCTTTTTTTACTTTACTTCTTCACTTTTCTAAATACTTATTACTTCTCAAAGCATACTCCTTAAAACTCAAATTCTATCGTCTTTTCTTACTTTTCTTCTTCACTTTTCTAAATACTTATTACTTCTCAAAGCATACTCCTTAAAACTGAAACTCTATCTTCTTTTTTTACTTTACTTCTTCACTTTTCTAAATACTTATTACTTCTCAAAGCATACTCCTTAAAACTGAAACTCTATCTTCTTTTCTTACTTTACTTCTTCACTTTTCTAAATACTTATTACTTCTCAAAGCATACTCCTTAAAACTCAAATTCTATCGTCTTTTCTTACTTTTCTTCTTCACTTTTCTAAATACTTATTACTTCTCAAAGCATACTCCTTAAAACTGAAATTCTATCTTCTTTTTTTACTTTACTTCTTTACTTTTCTAAATACTTATGCATTCTCAAAGCATACTCCTTAAAACTGAAACTCTATCTTCTTTTTTTACTTTATTTCTTCACTTTTCTAAATACTATAACTTCTCAAAGCATACTCCTTAAAACTGAAACTCTATCGTCTTTTCTTACTTTACATCTTCACTTTTCTAAATACTTAGTACTTCTCAAAGCATACTCCTTAAAAATGAAACTAAATCTTCTTTTCTTACTTTACTTCTTCACTTTTCTAAATACTTATTACTTCTCAAAGCATACTCCTTAAAACTGAAACTCTATCTTCTTTTCTTACTTTACTTCTTCACTTTTCTAAATACTATAACTTCTCAAAGCATACTCCTTCAAACTGAAATTCCATCTTCTTTTTTTACTTTTCTTCTTCACTTTTCTAAATACTATAACTTCTCAAAGCATACTCCTTAAAACTGAAACTCTATCTTCTTTTCTTACTTTACTTCTTCACTTTTCTAAATACTATTACTTCTCAAAGCATACTCCTTCAAACTGAAACTCTATCTTCTTTTCTTACTTTACTTCTTCACTTTTCTAAATACTTATTACTTCTCAAAGCATACTCCTTAAAACTGAAACTCTATCTTCTTTTCTTACTTTACTTCTTCACTTTTCTAAATACTTATTACTTCTCAAAGCATACTCCTTAAAACTCAAATTCTATCGTCTTTTCTTACTTTTCTTCTTCACTTTTCTAAATACTTATTACTTCTCAAAGCATACTCCTTAAAACTGAAATTCTATCTTCTTTTTTTACTTTACTTCTTTACTTTTCTAAATACTTATGCATTCTCAAAGCATACTCCTTAAAACTGAAATTAAATCTTCTTTTCTTACTTTATTTCTTCACTTTTCTAAATACTATAACTTCTCAAAGCATACTCCTTAAAACTGAAACTCTATCTTCTTTTTTTACTTTTCTTCTTCACTTTTCTAAATACTATAACTTCTCAAAGCATACTCCTTAAAACTGAAACTCTATCTTCTTTTCTTACTTTACTTCTTCACTTTTCTAAATACTTATTACTTCTCAAAGCATACTCCTTAAAACTGAAACTCTATCTTCTTTTCTTACTTTACTTCTTCACTTTTCTAAATACTATAACTTCTCAAAGCATACTTATAAAAATGAAACTAAATCTTCTTTTCTTACTTTACTTCTTCACTTTTCTAAATACTTATTACTTCTCAAAGCATACTCCTTAAAACTGAAACTCTATCTTCTTTTCTTACTTTACTTCTTCACTTTTCTAAATACTTATTACTTCTCAAAGCATACTCCTTAAAACTGAAACTCTATCTTCTTTTTTTACTTTATTTCTTCACTTTTCTAAATACTTATTACTTCTCAAAGCATACTCCTTAAAACTGAAACTCTATCTTCTTTTCTTACTTTACTTCTTCACTTTTCTAAATACTTATTACTTCTCAAAGCATACTCCTTAAAACTGAAACTCTATCTTCTTTTCTTACTTTACTTCTTCACTTTTCTAAATACTATAACTTCTCAAAGCATACTCCTTCAAACTGAAACTCTTTCTTCTTTTTTTACTTTACTTCTTCACTTTTCTAAATACGTATTACTTCTCAAAGCATACTCCTTTAAACTGAAACTCTATCTTCTTTTCTTACTTTACTTCTTCACTTTTCTAAATACTATAACTTCTCAAAGCATACTCCTTAAAACTGAAACTCTATCTTCTTTTCTTACTTTACTTCTTCACTTTTCTAAATACTTAGTACTTCTCAAAGCATACTCCTTAAAAATGAAACTAAATCTTCTTTTCTTACTTTACTTCTTCACTTTTCTAAATACTTATTACTTCTCAAAGCATACTCCTTAAAACTGAAACTCTATTTTCTTTTTTTACTTTACTTCTTCACTTTTCAAAATGCTTAGTACTTCTCAAAGCATGCTCTTTAAAACTCAAATTCTATCTTCTTTTCTTACTTTACTTCTTCACTTTTCTAAATACTTATTACTTCTCAAAGCATACTCCTTAAAACTGAAACTCTATCTTCTTTTTTTACTTTACTTCTTCACTTTTCTAAATACTTATTACTTCTCAAAGCATACTCCTTAAAACTGAAACTCTATCTTCTTTTTTTACTTTACTTCTTCACTTTTCTAAATACTTATTACTTCTCAAAGCATACTCCTTAAAACTGAAATTAAATCTTCTTTTCTTACTTTACTTCTTCACTTTTCTAAATACTATAACTTCTCAAAGCATACTCCTTAAAACTGAAACTCTATTTTCTTTTTTTACTTTACTTCTTCACTTTTCAAAATGCTTAGTACTTCTCAAAGCATGCTCTTTAAAACTCAAATTCTATCTTCTTTTCTTACTTTACTTCTTCACTTTTCTAAATACTTATTACTTCTCAAAGCATACTCCTTAAAACTGAAACTCTATCTTCTTTTTTTACTTTACTTCTTCACTTTTCTAAATACTTATTACTTCTCAAAGCATACTCCTTAAAACTGAAACTCTATCTTCTTTTCTTACTTTACTTCTTCACTTTTCTAAATACTTATTACTTCTCAAAGCATACTCCTTAAAACTCAAATTCTATCGTCTTTTCTTACTTTTCTTCTTCACTTTTCTAAATACTTATTACTTCTCAAAGCATACTCCTTAAAACTGAAATTCTATCTTCTTTTTTTACTTTACTTCTTTACTTTTCTAAATACTTATGCATTCTCAAAGCATACTCCTTAAAACTGAAACTCTATCTTCTTTTTTTACTTTATTTCTTCACTTTTCTAAATACTATAACTTCTCAAAGCATACTCCTTAAAACTGAAACTCTATCGTCTTTTCTTACTTTACATCTTCACTTTTCTAAATACTTAGTACTTCTCAAAGCATACTCCTTAAAAATGAAACTAAATCTTCTTTTCTTACTTTACTTCTTCACTTTTCTAAATACTTATTACTTCTCAAAGCATACTCCTTAAAACTGAAACTCTATCTTCTTTTCTTACTTTACTTCTTCACTTTTCTAAATACTATAACTTCTCAAAGCATACTCCTTCAAACTGAAATTCCATCTTCTTTTTTTACTTTTCTTCTTCACTTTTCTAAATACTATAACTTCTCAAAGCATACTCCTTAAAACTGAAACTCTATCTTCTTTTCTTACTTTACTTCTTCACTTTTCTAAATACTTATTACTTCTCAAAGCATACTCCTTAAAACTGAAACTCTATCTTCTTTTCTTACTTTACTTCTTCACTTTTCTAAATACTTATTACTTCTCAAAGCATACTCCTTCAAACTGAAACTCTTTCTTCTTTTTTTACTTTACTTCTTCACTTTTCTAAATACGTATTACTTCTCAAAGCATACTCCTTTAAACTGAAACTCTATCTTCTTTTCTTACTTTACTTCTTCACTTTTCTAAATACTATAACTTCTCAAAGCATACTCCTTAAAACTGAAACTCTATCTTCTTTTCTTACTTTACTTCTTCACTTTTCTAAATACTATAACTTCTCAAAGCATACTCCTTAAAACTGAAACTCTATCTTCTTTTTTTACTTTACTTCTTCACTTTTCTAAATACTTATTACTTCTCAAAGCATACTCCTTAAAACTGAAACTCTATCTTCTTTTTTTACTTTACTTCTTCACTTTTCTAAATACTTAGTACTTCTCAAAGCATACTTATAAAAATGAAACTAAATCTTCTTTTCTTACTTTACTTCTTCACTTTTCTAAATACTTATTACTTCTCAAAGCATACTCCTTAAAACTGAAACTCTATTTTCTTTTTTTACTTTACTTCTTCACTTTTCAAAATGCTTAGTACTTCTCAAAGCATGCTCTTTAAAACTCAAATTCTATCTTCTTTTCTTACTTTACTTCTTCACTTTTCTAAATACTTATTACTTCTCAAAGCATACTCCTTAAAACTGAAACTCTATCTTCTTTTTTTACTTTACTTCTTCACTTTTCTAAATACTTATTACTTCTCAAAGCATACTCCTTAAAACTGAAATTAAATCTTCTTTTCTTACTTTACTTCTTCACTTTTCTAAATACTATAACTTCTCAAAGCATACTCCTTAAAACTGAAACTCTATTTTCTTTTTTTACTTTACTTCTTCACTTTTCAAAATGCTTAGTACTTCTCAAAGCATGCTCTTTAAAACTCAAATTCTATCTTCTTTTTTTACTTTACTTCTTCACTTTTCTAAATACTTATTACTTCTCAAAGCATACTCCTTAAAACTGAAATTAAATCTTCTTTTCTTACTTTACTTCTTCACTTTTCTAAATACTTATTACTTCTCAAAGCATACTCCTTAAAACTGAAACTCTATTTTCTTTTTTTACTTTACTTCTTCACTTTTCTAAATACTTATTACTTCTCAAAGCATACTCCTTAAAACTGAAACTCTATCTTCTTTTCTTACTTTACTTCTTCACTTTTCTAAATACTTATTACTTCTCAAAGCATGCTCTTTAAAACTCAAATTCTATCTTCTTTTTTTACTTTACTTCTTCACTTTTCTAAATACTTATTACTTCTCAAAGCATACTCCTTAAAACTGAAATTAAATCTTCTTTTCTTACTTTACTTCTTCACTTTTCTAAATACTTATTACTTCTCAAAGCATACTCCTTAAAACTGAAACTCTATTTTCTTTTTTTACTTTACTTCTTCACTTTTCTAAATACTATAACTTCTCAAAGCATACTCCTTAAAACTGAAACTCTATCTTCTTTTTTTACTTTACTTCTTCACTTTTCTAAATACTTAGTACTTCTCAAAGCATACTTATAAAAATGAAACTAAATCTTCTTTTCTTACTTTACTTCTTCACTTTTCTAAATACTTATTACTTCTCAAAGCATACTCCTTAAAACTGAAACTCTATTTTCTTTTTTTACTTTACTTCTTCACTTTTCAAAATGCTTAGTACTTCTCAAAGCATGCTCTTTAAAACTCAAATTCTATCTTCTTTTCTTACTTTACTTCTTCACTTTTCTAAATACTTATTACTTCTCAAAGCATACTCCTTAAAACTGAAACTCTATCTTCTTTTTTTACTTTACTTCTTCACTTTTCTAAATACTTATTACTTCTCAAAGCATACTCCTTAAAACTGAAACTCTATTTTCTTTTTTTACTTTACTTCTTCACTTTTCAAAATGCTTAGTACTTCTCAAAGCATACTCCTTAAAACTCAAATTCTATCGTCTTTTCTTACTTTTCTTCTTCACTTTTCTAAATACTTATTACTTCTCAAAGCATACTCCTTAAAACTGAAATTCTATCTTCTTTTTTTACTTTACTTCTTTACTTTTCTAAATACTTATGCATTCTCAAAGCATACTCCTTAAAACTGAAACTCTATCTTCTTTTTTTACTTTATTTCTTCACTTTTCTAAATGCTTAGTACTTCTCAAAGCATGCTCTTTAAAACTGAAACTCTATCGTCTTTTCTTATCTTACTTCTTCACTTTTCTAAATACTTAGTACTTCTCAAAGCATACTCCTTAAAAATGAAACTAAATCTTCTTTTCTTACTTTACTTCTTCACTTTTCTAAATGCTTATTACTTCTCAAAGCATACTCCTTAAAACTGAAACTCTATCTTCTTTTCTTACTTTACTTCTTCACTTTTCTAAATACTATAACTTCTCAAAGCATACTCCTTCAAACTGAAATTCCATCTTCTTTTTTTACTTTTCTTCTTCACTTTTCTAAATACTATAACTTCTCAAAGCATACTCCTTAAAACTGAAACTCTATCTTCTTTTCTTACTTTACTTCTTCACTTTTCTAAATACTTATTACTTCTCAAAGCATACTCCTTAAAACTGAAACTCTATCTTCTTTTCTTACTTTACTTCTTCACTTTTCTAAATACTTATTACTTCTCAAAGCATACTTATAAAAATGAAACTAAATCTTCTTTTCTTACTTTACTTCTTCACTTTTCTAAATACTTATTACTTCTCAAAGCATACTCCTTAAAACTGAAACTCTATTTTCTTTTTTTACTTTACTTCTTCACTTTTCAAAATGCTTAGTACTTCTCAAAGCATGCTCTTTAAAACTCAAATTCTATCTTCTTTTCTTACTTTACTTCTTCACTTTTCTAAATACTTATTACTTCTCAAAGCATACTCCTTAAAACTGAAACTCTATCTTCTTTTTTTACTTTACTTCTTCACTTTTCTAAATACTTATTACTTCTCAAAGCATACTCCTTAAAACTGAAACTCTATTTTCTTTTCTTACTTTTCTTCTTCACTTTTCAAAATGCTTAGTACTTCTCAAAGCATGCTCTTTAAAACTCAAATTCTATCTTCTTTTCTTACTTTACTTCTTCACTTTTCTAAATACTTATTACTTCTCAAAGCATACTCCTTAAAACTGAAACTCTATCTTCTTTTTTTACTTTACTTCTTCACTTTTCTAAATACTTATTACTTCTCAAAGCATACTCCTTAAAACTGAAACTCTATTTTCTTTTTTTACTTTACTTCTTCACTTTTCAAAATGCTTAGTACTTCTCAAAGCATACTCCTTAAAACTCAAATTCTATCGTCTTTTCTTACTTTTCTTCTTCACTTTTCTAAATACTTATTACTTCTCAAAGCATACTCCTTAAAACTGAAATTCTATCTTCTTTTTTTACTTTACTTCTTTACTTTTCTAAATACTTATGCATTCTCAAAGCATACTCCTTAAAACTGAAACTCTATCTTCTTTTTTTACTTTATTTCTTCACTTTTCTAAATGCTTAGTACTTCTCAAAGCATGCTCTTTAAAACTGAAACTCTATCGTCTTTTCTTATCTTACTTCTTCACTTTTCTAAATACTTAGTACTTCTCAAAGCATACTCCTTAAAAATGAAACTAAATCTTCTTTTCTTACTTTACTTCTTCACTTTTCTAAATGCTTATTACTTCTCAAAGCATACTCCTTAAAACTGAAACTCTATCTTCTTTTCTTACTTTACTTCTTCACTTTTCTAAATACTATAACTTCTCAAAGCATACTCCTTCAAACTGAAATTCCATCTTCTTTTTTTACTTTTCTTCTTCACTTTTCTAAATACTATAACTTCTCAAAGCATACTCCTTAAAACTGAAACTCTATCTTCTTTTCTTACTTTACTTCTTCACTTTTCTAAATACTTATTACTTCTCAAAGCATACTCCTTAAAACTGAAACTCTATCTTCTTTTCTTACTTTACTTCTTCACTTTTCTAAATACTTATTACTTCTCAAAGCATACTTATAAAAATGAAACTAAATCTTCTTTTCTTACTTTACTTCTTCACTTTTCTAAATACTTATTACTTCTCAAAGCATACTCCTTAAAACTGAAACTCTATTTTCTTTTTTTACTTTACTTCTTCACTTTTCAAAATGCTTAGTACTTCTCAAAGCATGCTCTTTAAAACTCAAATTCTATCTTCTTTTCTTACTTTACTTCTTCACTTTTCTAAATACTTATTACTTCTCAAAGCATACTCCTTAAAACTGAAACTCTATCTTCTTTTTTTACTTTACTTCTTCACTTTTCTAAATACTTATTACTTCTCAAAGCATACTCCTTAAAACTGAAATTAAATCTTCTTTTCTTACTTTACTTCTTCACTTTTCTAAATACTATAACTTCTCAAAGCATACTCCTTAAAACTGAAACTCTATTTTCTTTTTTTACTTTACTTCTTCACTTTTCAAAATGCTTAGTACTTCTCAAAGCATGCTCTTTAAAACTCAAATTCTATCTTCTTTTTTTACTTTACTTCTTCACTTTTCTAAATACTTATTACTTCTCAAAGCATACTCCTTAAAACTGAAATTAAATCTTCTTTTCTTACTTTACTTCTTCACTTTTCTAAATACTTATTACTTCTCAAAGCATACTCCTTAAAACTGAAACTCTATTTTCTTTTTTTACTTTACTTCTTCACTTTTCTAAATACTTATTACTTCTCAAAGCATACTCCTTAAAACTGAAACTCTATCTTCTTTTCTTACTTTACTTCTTCACTTTTCTAAATACTTATTACTTCTCAAAGCATGCTCTTTAAAACTCAAATTCTATCTTCTTTTTTTACTTTACTTCTTCACTTTTCTAAATACTTATTACTTCTCAAAGCATACTCCTTAAAACTGAAATTAAATCTTCTTTTCTTACTTTACTTCTTCACTTTTCTAAATACTTATTACTTCTCAAAGCATACTCCTTAAAACTGAAATTAAATCTTCTTTTCTTACTTTACTTCTTCACTTTTCTAAATACTATAACTTCTCAAAGCATACTCCTTAAAACTGAAACTCTATTTTCTTTTTTTACTTTACTTCTTCACTTTTCAAAATGCTTAGTACTTCTCAAAGCATGCTCTTTAAAACTCAAATTCTATCTTCTTTTTTTACTTTACTTCTTCACTTTTCTAAATACTTATTACTTCTCAAAGCATACTCCTTAAAACTGAAATTAAATCTTCTTTTCTTACTTTACTTCTTCACTTTTCTAAATACTTATTACTTCTCAAAGCATACTCCTTAAAACTGAAACTCTATTTTCTTTTTTTACTTTACTTCTTCACTTTTCTAAATACTTATTACTTCTCAAAGCATACTCCTTAAAACTGAAACTCTATCTTCTTTTCTTACTTTACTTCTTCACTTTTCTAAATACTTATTACTTCTCAAAGCATGCTCTTTAAAACTCAAATTCTATCTTCTTTTTTTACTTTACTTCTTCACTTTTCTAAATACTTATTACTTCTCAAAGCATACTCCTTAAAACTGAAATTAAATCTTCTTTTCTTACTTTACTTCTTCACTTTTCTAAATACTTATTACTTCTCAAAGCATACTCCTTAAAACTCAAATTCTATCGTCTTTTCTTACTTTTCTTCTTCACTTTTCTAAATACTTATTACTTCTCAAAGCATACTCCTTAAAACTGAAATTCTATCTTCTTTTCTTACTTTACTTCTTTACTTTTCTAAATACTTATGCATTCTCAAAGCATACTCCTTAAAACTGAAACTCTATCTTCTTTTTTTACTTTACTTCTTCACTTTTCTAAATACTTATTACTTCTCAAAGCATACTCCTTAAAACTGAAACTCTATTTTCTTTTTTTACTTTACTTCTTCACTTTTCAAAATGCTTAGTACTTCTCAAAGCATGCTCTTTAAAACTCAAATTCTATCTTCTTTTCTTACTTTACTTCTTCACTTTTCTAAATACTTATTACTTCTCAAAGCATACTCCTTCAAACTGAAACTCTATCTTCTTTTTTTACTTTACTTCTTTACTTTTCTAAATACTTATGCATTCTCAAAGCATACTTCTTAAAACTGAAATTAAATCTTCTTTTCTTACTTTACTTCTTCACTTTTCTAAATACTATAACTTCTCAAAGCATACTCCTTAAAACTCAAATTCTATCTTCTTTTCTTACTTTACTTCTTCACTTTTCAAAATACTTAGTACTTCTCAAAGCATACTCCTTAAAACTGAAACTCTATCTTCTTTTCTTACTTTACTTCTTCACTTTTCTAAATACTTATTACTTCTCAAAGCATACTTATAAAACTGAAACTCTATCTTCTTTTCTTACTTTACTTCTTCACTTTTCTAAATACTTATTACTTCTCAAAGCATACTCCTTAAAACTGAAACTCTATCTTCTTTTTTTACTTTACTTCTTCACTTTTCAAAATACTTATTACTTCTCAAAGCATACTCCTTAAAACTGAAATTAAATCTTCTTTTCTTACTTTACTTCTTCACTTTTCTAAATACTTATTACTTCTCAAAGCATACTCCTTAAAACTCAAAGTCTATCGTCTTTTCTTACTTTTCTTCTTCACTTTTCTAAATACTTATTACTTCTCAAAGCATACTCCTTAAAACTGAAATTCTATCTTCTTTTTTTACTTTACTTCTTTACTTTTCTAAATACTTATGCATTCTCAAAGCATACTCCTTAAAACTGAAACTCTATCTTCTTTTTTTACTTTATTTCTTCACTTTTCTAAATACTATAACTTCTCAAAGCATACTCCTTAAAACTGAAACTCTATCGTCTTTTCTTACTTTACATCTTCACTTTTCTAAATACTTAGTACTTCTCAAAGCATACTCCTTAAAAATGAAACTAAATCTTCTTTTCTTACTTTACTTCTTCACTTTTCTAAATACTTATTACTTCTCAAAGCATACTCCTTCAAACTGAAACTCTATCTTCTTTTCTTACTTTACTTCTTCACTTTTCTAAATACGTATTACTTCTCAAAGCATACTCCTTAAAACTGAAACTAAATCTTCTTTTCTTACTTTACTTCTTCACTTTTCAAAATGCTTATTACTTCTCAAAGCATACTCCTTAAAATGAAACTAAATCTTATTTTTTTACTTTATTTCTTCACTTTTCTAAATACTTATTACTTCTCAAAGCATACTCCTTAAAACTGAAACTCTATCTTCTTTTCTTACTTTACTTCTTCACTTTTCTAAATACTATAACTTCTCAAAGCATACTCCTTAAAACTGAAACTCTATCTTCTTTTTTTACTTTACTTCTTCACTTTTCTAAATACTTATTACTTCTCAAAGCATACTCCTTAAAACTGAAACTCTATCTTCTTTTCTTACTTTACTTCTTCACTTTTCTAAATACTTATTACTTCTCAAAGCATACTCCTTTAAACTGAAACTCTATCTTCTTTTCTTACTTTACTTCTTCACTTTTCTAAATACTATAACTTCTCAAAGCATACTCCTTAAAACTGAAACTCTATCGTCTTTTCTTACTTTACATCTTCACTTTTCTAAATACTTAGTACTTCTCAAAGCATACTCCTTAAAACTGAAACTCTATCTTCTTTTTTTATTTTATTTCTTCACTTTTCTAAATACTATAACTTCTCAAAGCATACTCCTTAAAACTGAAACTCTATCGTCTTTTCTTACTTTACATCTTCACTTTTCTAAATACTTAGTACTTCTCAAAGCATACTCCTTAAAAATGAAACTAAATCTTCTTTTCTTACTTTACTTCTTCACTTTTCTAAATGCTTATTACTTCTCAAAGCATACTCATTAAAACTGAAACTCTATCTTCTTTTCTTACTTTACTTCTTCACTTTTCTAAATACTATAACTTCTCAAAGCATACTCCTTAAAAATGAAACTAAATCTTCTTTTCTTACTTTACTTCTTCACTTTTCAAAATGCTTATTACTTCTCAAAGCATACTCCTTAAAACTGAGACTCTATCTTCTTTTCTTACTTTACTTCTTCACTTTTCTAAATACTTATTACTTCTCAAAGCATACTCCTTAAAACTGAAACTCTATCTTCTTTTCTTACTTTACTTCTTCACTTTTCTAAATACTTATTACTTCTCAAAGCATACTCCTTCAAACTGAAACTCTTTCTTCTTTTTTTACTTTACTTCTTCACTTTTCTAAATACGTATTACTTCTCAAAGCATACTCCTTTAAACTGAAACTCTATCTTCTTTTCTTACTTTACTTCTTCACTTTTCTAAATACTATAACTTCTCAAAGCATACTCCTTAAAACTGAAACTCTATCTTCTTTTTTTACTTTACTTCTTCACTTTTCTAAATACTTAGTACTTCTCAAAGCATACTTATAAAAATGAAACTCTATCTTCTTTTTTTACTTTACTTCTTCACTTTTCTAAATACTTATTACTTCTCAAAGCATACTCCTTAAAACTGAAACTCTATTTTCTTTTTTTACTTTACTTCTTCACTTTTCAAAATGCTTAGTACTTCTCAAAGCATGCTCTTTAAAACTCAAATTCTATCTTCTTTTCTTACTTTACTTCTTCACTTTTCTAAATACTTATTACTTCTCAAAGCATACTCCTTAAAATGAAACTAAATCTTATTTTTTTACTTTACTTCTTCACTTTTCTAAATACTATAACTTCTCAAAGCATACTCCTTAAAACTGAAACTCTATCTTCTTTTCTTACTTTACTTCTTCACTTTTCTAAATACTATAACTTCTCAAAGCATACTCCTTAAAACTGAAACTCTATCTTCTTTTCTTACTTTACTTCTTCACTTTTCTAAATACTATAACTTCTCAAAGCATACTCCTTAAAACTGAAACTCTATCTTCTTTTTTTACTTTACTTCTTCACTTTTCAAAATGCTTATTACTTCTCAAAGCATACTCCTTAAAACTGAAACTCTATCTTCTTTTCTTACTTTACTTCTTCACTTTTCAAAATACTTATTACTTCTCAAAGCATACTCCTTAAAACTCAAATTCTATCTTCTTTTCTTACTTTACATCTTCACTTTACTAAATACTTATTACTTCTCAAAGCATACTCCTTAAAACTGAAACTCTATCTTCTTTTTTTACTTTACTTCTTTACTTTTCTAAATACTTATGCATTCTCAAAGCATACTCCTTAAAACTGAAATTAAATCTTCTTTTCTTACTTTACTTCTTCACTTTTCTAAATACTTATTACTTCTCAAAGCATACTCCTTAAAACTCAAATTCTATCGTCTTTTCTTACTTTTCTTCTTCACTTTTCTAAATACTTATTACTTCTCAAAGCATACTCCTTAAAACTGAAACTCTATCTTCTTTTTTTACTTTACTTCTTTACTTTTCTAAATACTTATGCATTCTCAAAGCATACTCCTTAAAACTGAAATTAAATCTTCTTTTCTTACTTTACTTCTTCACTTTTCTAAATACTATAACTTCTCAAAGCATACTCCTTAAAACTGAAACTCTATCGTCTTTTCTTACTTTACATCTTCACTTTTCTAAATACTTAGTACTTCTCAAAGCATACTCATTAAAACTGAAACTCTATCTTCTTTTCTTACTTTACTTCTTCACTTTTCTAAATACTTATTACTTCTCAAAGCATACTCATTAAAACTGAAACTCTATCTTCTTTTCTTACTTTACTTCTTCACTTTTCTAAATACTTATTACTTCTCAAAGCATACTTATAAAACTGAAACTCTATCTTCTTTTCTTACTTTACTTCTTCACTTTTCTAAATACTTATTACTTCTCAAAGCATACTCCTTAAAACTGAAACTAAATCTTTTTTTCTTACTTTACTTCTTCACTTTTCAAAATGCTTATTACTTCTCAAAGCATACTCCTTAAAACTGAGACTCTATCTTCTTTTCTTACTTTACTTCTTCACTTTTCTAAATACTTATTACTTCTCAAAGCATACTCCTTAAAACTGAAACTCTATCTTCTTTTCATACTTTACTTCTTCACTTTTCTAAATACTTATTACTTCTCAAAGCATACTCCTTCAAACTGAAACTCTTTCTTCTTTTTTTACTTTACTTCTTCACTTTTCTAAATACGTATTACTTCTCAAAGCATACTCCTTTAAACTGAAACTCTATCTTCTTTTCTTACTTTACTTCTTCACTTTTCTAAATACTATAACTTCTCAAAGCATACTCCTTAAAACTGAAACTCTATCTTCTTTTTTTACTTTACTTCTTCACTTTTCTAAATACTTAGTACTTCTCAAAGCATACTTATAAAAATGAAACTCTATCTTCTTTTCTTACTTTACTTCTTCACTTTTCTAAATACTTATTACTTCTCAAAGCATACTCCTTAAAACTGAAACTCTATTTTCTTTTTTTACTTTACTTCTTCACTTTTCAAAATGCTTAGTACTTCTCAAAGCATGCTCTTTAAAACTCAAATTCTATCTTCTTTTCTTATCTTACTTCTTCACTTTTCTAAATACTTATTACTTCTCAAAGCATACTCCTTAAAATGAAACTAAATCTTATTTTTTTACTTTACTTCTTCACTTTTCTAAATACTATAACTTCTCAAAGCATACTCCTTAAAACTGAAACTCTATCTTCTTTTCTTACTTTACTTCTTCACTTTTCTAAATACTATAACTTCTCAAAGCATACTCCTTAAAACTGAAACTCTATCTTCTTTTCTTACTTTACTTCTTCACTTTTCTAAATACTATAACTTCTCAAAGCATACTCCTTAAAACTGAAACTCTATCTTCTTTTTTTACTTTACTTCTTCACTTTTCTAAATACTTATTACTTCTCAAAGCATACTCCTTAAAACTGAAACTCTATCTTCTTTTCTTACTTTACTTCTTCACTTTTCAAAATACTTATTACTTCTCAAAGCATACTCCTTAAAACTCAAATTCTATCGTCTTTTCTTACTTTTCTTCTTCACTTTTCTAAATACTTATGCATTCTCAAAGCATACTCCTTAAAACTGAAATTAAATCTTCTTTTTTTACTTTACTTCTTTACTTTTCTAAATACTTATGCATTCTCAAAGCATACTCATTAAAACTGAAACTCTATCTCCTTTTCTTACTTTACTTCTTCACTTTTCTAAATACTATAACTTCTCAAAGCATACTCCTTAAAACTGAAACTCTATCGTCTTTTCTTACTTTACATCTTCACTTTTCTAAATACTTAGTACTTCTCAAAGCATACTCATTAAAACTGAAACTCTATCGTCTTTTCTTACTTTACATCTTCACTTTTCTAAATACTTAGTACTTCTCAAAGCATACTCATTAAAACTGAAACTCTATCTTCTTTTCTTACTTTACTTCTTCACTTTTCTAAATACTTATTACTTCTCAAAGCATACTCATTAAAACTGAAACTCTATCTTCTTTTCTTACTTTACTTCTTCACTTTTCTAAATACTTATTACTTCTCAAAGCATACTCCTTAAAACTGAAACTCTATCTTCTTTTCTTACTTTACTTCTTCACTTTTCTAAATACTTATTACTTCTCAAAGCATACTCCTTAAAACTGAAACTCTATCTTCTTTTCTTACTTTACTTCTTCACTTTTCTAAATACTTATTACTTCTCAAAGCATACTCATTAAAACTGAAACTCTATCGTCTTTTCTTACTTTACATCTTCACTTTTCTAAATACTTATTACTTCTCAAAGCATACTCCTTAAAACTGAAATTCTATCTTCTTTTTTTACTTTACTTCTTTACTTTTCTAAATACTTATGCATTCTCAAAGCATACTCCTTAAAACTGAAATTAAATCTTCTTTTCTTACTTTACTTCTTCACTTTTCTAAATACTATAACTTCTCAAAGCATACTCATTAAAACTGAAACTCTATCTTCTTTTTTTACTTTACTTCTTCACTTTTCAAAATGCTTATTACTTCTCAAAGCATACTCCTTAAAACTGAAACTCTATCTTCTTTTCTTACTTTACTTCTTCACTTTTCAAAATACTTATTACTTCTCAAAGCATACTCCTTAAAACTCAAATTCTATCGTCTTTTCTTACTTTTTCTTCTTCACTTTTCTAAATACTTATTACTTCTCAAAGCATACTCCTTAAAACTGAAATTAAATCTTCTTTTCTTACTTTACTTCTTCACTTTTCTAAATACTATAACTTCTCAAAGCATACTCATTAAAACTGAAACTCTATCTTCTTTTTTTACTTTACTTCTTCACTTTTCAAAATGCTTATTACTTCTCAAAGCATACTCCTTAAAACTGAAACTCTATCTTCTTTTCTTACTTTACTTCTTCACTTTTCAAAATACTTATTACTTCTCAAAGCATACTCCTTAAAACTCAAATTCTATCGTCTTTTTTACTTTATCTTCTTCACTTTTCTAAATACTTATGCATTCTCAAAGCATACTCCTTAAAACTGAAATTCTATCTTCTTTTTTTACTTTACTTCTTTACTTTTCTAAATACTTATGCATTCTCAAAGCATACTCCTTAAAACTGAAACTCTATCTTCTTTTTTTACTTTATTTCTTCACTTTTCTAAATACTATAACTTCTCAAAGCATACTCCTTAAAACTGAAACTCTATCGTCTTTTCTTACTTTACATCTTCACTTTTCTAAATACTTATTACTTCTCAAAGCATACTCCTTAAAACTCAAACTCTATCGTCTTTTTTTACTTTACTTCTTCACTTTTCAAAATACTTATTACTTCTCAAAGCATACTCCTTAAAACTGAAACTCTATCTTCTTTTTTTACTTTACTTCTTTACTTTTCTAAATACTTATGCATTCTCAAAGCATACTCCTTAAAACTGAAACTCTATCTTCTTTTTTTACTTTACTTCTTCACTTTTCAAAATACTATAACTTCTCAAAGCATACTCCTTAAAACTGAAATTAAATCTTCTTTTCTTACTTTACTTCTTCACT